>VDFB02105803.1:0-15693 GCA_007258455.2 Sequoia sempervirens
TTTAGGTCACATCATTTGGTCAAACATTTGGGAATATCATGCACACATCGGCACACACAACTCAACACTGATGATCTAATCTGAATAATGATTTGAAAATACATTAAGTAGAATTTGAATTGTTGTGCTTTTTCATTTTACCATTTGATTATCATTTCTTTGGAGCTACTCAATGATATATTGAACTAGAGAAGTAAGGAAGAAGAATGATACCTTTTCTTTGTTTGTTGTTTGTGAGTTAGTCATTATTATTTTGTGAATTGTCGCGGGAAGTGCTCTACCAAGTATCATGGATGACATTCCAATTCACTTAAGAAAATGATTAATTCTTGTTTTTTTACGCAAGAAATGCTCAGGTCATCATTGGTCTATCTTATACTATGATGCTTGTGTTCGCTTGCAATATCAAAAATCATGAAAGAAATACTCAGGTCATCATTGATCTATCTCATATCATTAATGCTTGTATTCGCTTTCAACATTTTAAAATAAAGCTCAGTGATGATACAAAGCAGAATAAAATGATTATTGAAATGACACTTAGGTTTGCATTGATAAAATAGGCATTTGCATGGTTAACATAGATTGCATTCATAATAATACATTTGCAGAGTACTGGTGGCACAAGTTACAATGATTCATTCACAAGCGATGTTATCTTTTCTTATTAAAGATTGAGTATACTTGACACATACAATTTTCATAACGGCATGCATATAAGATCATCTCTTCATCTCATCATAAAATTCACAATAAACATCTCATTTCATGACATCATATACACGTTATGTTACATCATTCATTTCCATTTCATTAGACACATCATTCATCCATACATCATTACATATCATTCATATATCATTTATTTACAATTCATTCATTTACATTTACATCTCATCATTCATTAAACATCATCTACTCATCTATCATTACATTTACCATCAATTCATATATCATTCCATTTCATTAAATATCATTCATTCATTCATTCACATATCCCATATTCATTTATCACATTTCATTTACATTTCATCTCATTAATATGACATTCATTTACATTTACATCTCATCATTCATTAAACATCATTCATCCATACATCATTACATATCATTCATATATCATTTATTTACAATTCATTCATTTACATTTACATAACATCATTCATTAAACATCATCTACTCATCTATCATTACATTTACAATTACTTCATATATCATTCCATTTCATTAAACATCATTCATTCATTTATCACATATCACATATTCATTTATCACATTTCATTTACATTTCATCTCATTCATACATCATTTTCATTTACATCATCACATTCTCATCATTACATTTCCATCATACATCATTGCATTCCATCTCATCTATCATACACCACTTACATTTCATTACATCATTCATTTACAAATTACATCACATTTCATATATATCATATCATTCACATTTCATATTAAACTTCATTTCATTTTTATCTCATTCATACATCATTCATTTACATCACATTTTTTCCATTCATAGCATCTCATTAAGAAAAGAAATACATCATCAATATCATATCACATCATCATTAATACATCCATACAAGCTATGTAAAATAAATCATCATAAAAAAATGCATCCATCACATCAATCATATAGAAAACATCATAGATCAATGAATAAATCATGTAAAAACATATCATAGATCAATCGAACCGTTGCACATATATATCTCATCAAGTGTCAAGTATACAATGAAGTCTGAAAAGAATGAAAATAACATCGTGTCAAAAATAGCTGATATCAAGTAGTACTCCCACCAGAAGGGGCAGGTCTCGCACCAGTATCAGTACCACCACTAGATGTCCCAGGATCTCTCGGACCTCTCGGAAGCGGCTGTGTCACACCTCTGCTCACTGTCCTCGAACGAGTCCTCTCTGAACGAGACTGAGCATAACTGACTCTCTGCTCTGGGGGGCAAAGCTCATGGTAGCGGCTCCTGTAAAACTCAATTTCGGCACCGGCCCGCATGGCCTCTCGCATGTAGTCTGCCACAGAAGTCCCATCTGCCACTCTCTGCAATCTCTCTACAGTAGCCTGTGCTGTCTCTGCTGTCTGTCTAATAATGTCTCGCTCAGCAGTCAAGGCTATGATCTGTGCCTCGGCAGTGGACAACTGTGCTCGTAAACCTATCAACTGAGCCTGTGCGGTCGCTGCTGCCTGTAGAGCCCCATCTCTCTCACTAATCAGAGATGTAATCTGAGTCTGAGCAGTAGCTAGTTGTGCCTGCGTCTGAGCCTGTGTCTGTGCTAATAACCCCTGCACCTGTGCTAGCTGTCCCTGCAATGTCTGCACCTGCACCTGTAAACCCACGACCTCTGATGGATCTGCCGACGAGGAAGCAACAGCCTGCCTCTTACGAGGCGCACTAATAAATGGCTCTGAAGTACCTGCTGCACTCGGTCTCCCCCCATCTCCGCCATCATCATCACTGCTATCCTCGCTGCTACTGGAACTCTCATCACTGTTAGTCTCCGAGCTGCTCTCCACATCCACATCAACATCCTCCTCTCTCCCCCGTCGCTGACCAACCTGAACACCCCTTGCTGGTGCTGCTGGTGCTGCCACTGGTGCTGGTACAGGCTCATCTGGAATAGTGATACGTGGAGGGTGCAGAGCCAGATACTCTCTCGGGAGTAATGGGTGCCTCGACAATGTCCTGTCGGACATCCCATGCTGATGGCTATAAAGCACGGTAACCCTCAACAAGTGCCCCATAAGGCAAACTGGGACCCCAATTAGGAACATCTATCCGACGTCGGCCATAATGTGCTACACCCTGTGGCATGCACTGAACAATGCCATACTACCTGTACACACGACGAAACAGGAATCGCTCCAAGACCCTGGGGCTCTTCCCGATCAAATACATCAAATCGGACAAGAACCCCAACTCAATATCATCATCGTCCCAGTCATCACAGTCTAATTACGAACGCCAGGTCACTGCCTCTACATCATCAATAATCCGCCTCCAATACTCAAGCTTACCCATCATATGCTGGGTAGGCCTGCCTCTATACCGAAATACATATGGCCTCGTCGCTGGTCTGGCCAACACTGGCACAGGACGCGTAACAACAATATGCTCCCATGCCCATACCTAGAGAAGAGTAGCCCCTGTCGATAAACTGCTGCCGCCGAGATACACGATCCAATGCAAATCATGATATAACTGGGCAAGCATGCACATGCCCCAAGCATATCTCATCCTATGAACAACCAGACCCTCTAGCACCTGACCCCATCCAAGAGATAGACCCTTTGACCTCTTATCAGGACAAAGGAATCCACCAATAAAACTGGCCAAAACTGAAGGAAGCGGAGCATATGACTCTACATATCTACCCATGGAATCCACTCTCCTGCAACGTGGGGATCCTGAAAGACTCTCTGCATGGCCTCTACCCCACCAACCTCCTCTGAATCATGAACCACAATCTCTCCAACAAAAGGAATACGAAGAATACACCATACATCCTCTGGCGTCACGGTCATCTCGCCGGTAGATAAGTGAAAGGTGTTGTGGTCACTATGCCACCGCTCCGCCAAAGCTGTCAATAGACCCCTATTGAGTCTAATATGGGGCATGTCAAGTAATGTCGCCAAACCACAAGCAGCAATATGTTGTCTCTCATCAGGTGACAGTCTCGGTATCATATCAAAGGGCCACGGGAACTGCTCTCGCACTTGGATAACATCTAAATGCTCCTGTTATCATACAAACAAAACATTTTAATCAGAATATCAAAAGATCATCAAAATTTTCAAAAATTGTGCTTTTTCCTATCAACCTATCAAATCATCAAGGAACCCTCATCTATCAATTGGGTTAAATCATTCGAAACGCATAATTAGTCCTCGCCTATCATGAGGGTAATTATTATCAATCAATGAATCTCGCTCATCAAGAGATCATCTACCATTTATTTAGTCAACATCAAGCTAAACTAGATGGAATCACCGACAAATCAACGAAAATCAAAATGCACAATGTTACATCAATCTATACCCAAAGCGCTACAAAATCAACCTAATGCGCTAAAAAGTATGGCGCGCTACAAAACTCCCTGGGCGCGCTACAGATTTGACCATGCGTGCTAAAATTTCTAGTGCGCTACAAAATTACACGGACGCGCTGCAGATTTAACCCTGCGCGCTAAAACTTTTGACGCGCTACAAAACTTACCAGACGCGCTACACTATTGACCTGACGTGCTATAATTATGGCGCGCTACAACAGAGCACGGACGCGCTAAACCGCGTTCACCGCGCGCTAAAACACGTTAAAAAACACATCAAAAATATGCGCGCGAATTACGAGGACGAGTTGGGGTACATACCGGAGGTCCATAATCGGCCGGACGCTGGTGACGGCGCACATGCTCGAGTCGGTGGGTGTGGTAGGGGATCGGCATCCTGAGGCTCTGGTACTCTGAAATTCACTATCACAAGATTGCAAAAGTCAAATGCACAAATGACTTTTGAAAATCACCTTTAGAGCATTTATAGGTTATTTTTGGGAGGTTTTTACAGGATCTATATATTTTTCCTTCTGAGGAATTATTTCTTATCTATCACAGGGCCGTATTTGACAATCTAGTCGGGAGATAAATTATTTCTTCACCAAATTCATCATCAAACCATCATAAAAATTCAAAATTCTTGAAAAATCATAAAAATCCAAAACTCATCAATTTATCTCCCGAGGGGGCATATATCACTATCATTTCCAAATTCAACATCTGGGGCAAGTCTGGGGCATGCTTTAAAACCTTTCGTCAATACTAGCAGCTGAAGCAAAATCATTCTTTGAAGCACTGCGTAAACACATCACTTCAAAGAGGAGCAAAATGTAGACACCTAAAAATGGTCTGGAGAATTTAATTAATTGAATACAACTTATTTGATTAATTAATCTTAAATTCTTCTACTTAGTAAATAAATAGAAATATTTATTTATATTAAGTTCATTGATTAATTCTTCTATTTTTCTCTCCTAATTAAATAAACAAAATTAATAACTTTGTTTTATTTAAATTATTATTATTATCACCATATTATTTCTCTCTTAATTAAATAAACAAAATTAAAAACTTTGTTTTATTTAATTATTATCATTATTACTTCTATCTTAAAATTAAATACACAATTTAAATAATTTGTGTTATTTAAAATCACATTTCTTCTTAATTAAATAAAGATCGCTAAAAATCTTTATTTAATTATCATTCTCCTTTTAATTTAATAAAACAAACCTATAGTTTGATTTATTAAATTATTTATTCCTCTTTTGCTAAATTTAAATAATAAATTAAATTTATTTAAATTTATGCACTATTCACTCACCAATAAAATTAATTTCTCAAAATTCAAATTAATGGCACTGCCATTCACGGGAAAAGCTTCAAGGACAAACCTGCAAGAAATTCTCTCAACAACCTTCCACCCACCTTCCCTCTTATCTTGCCTGGTGTTTTCATGGGGAGAAACCATTCTCCATGATCAGCTCCTTCTTCTCATCCCATGCCTTTGGATTCTCCAGATAAAATCACAGCCCCTCATCCCGTGTTCCTATGCAATTGTGCTGCCGTGAAAGCTATAAATATAGCTCTTGGGCTACAAGAAATGGATCCCAACTTAAGCAATCTTACTCTGCAGGTTTCCAAAGCATTCAAGCATCCAAGCAATCAAGCATTCAAGCATCCATCCATCATCCATCAAGCAGCAATCAAGCATCCAGCATTTGCAGTCATGGCTGCCATTACAATAGAATTTGCATATTTAATCATATTAGAATAGATTAGTTCATTTCTCATTCTCTAAGTGTCATTTCAATAGTTTAATTAGCTTAAAAATCTGAGAGCTAAGTAGATTAGAGAAATATTTAGAGTTAGAGAGCAATAGGATAGATTTCTGTAGATTTGTATTTTAAATTCGTTTAAAATTCTTAATCTTAGATGCAATATCTTATTTAGAAGCGTAGATGCATAGTTTAGATTGTTTTCCCCATTCTAAAACTACGGTATGAGTCATTCCATGATGGTGGTTTGACTCGTGGCTCATAATCTCTTTGTGGTGGTAAGGTAATAACCTTATTGTCAAGAAGCTCCTTGAGAGCGGACTCAAGAGATTGACCCAAAGCGGTAAAATTCTGTCGATTTGAAAAGAATGGAGGTCTGGACGGATTTGATGTTTGGGTATTACCAAGATTGTTATTGAAATTACCATGATTATCCTTGGTGTTTTGATTGGTCATGCTTTCTTGATTGGAGTTTATCCTTGTTGATTGTTGTTTCCTTGTTGGTTGGTATTTCCTTGTTGAGACATTTAGTGGAGCCTTGATAGGTTGAAGATAGATGGTCTTGTTCGTAGATTGTTTGCATCCACTATACCATCATTGAAAACATTTTTATTTCTGTTCCAAAACCTTGTTTTATCATTGTTGTTATGGTTGGATGAACTTGGATTATCAAGTTTTATTACTCCTCTTTTGACCAAGGCCCCTTCAATGGTGATTTTGTTTTCAATAATTTTTTCAAAGTTAGGAGGACAATGAAGATTAAGCCTGTAGCTTAATTCTTGATCTAGGCTATTGATGAAGATATCCATCTTTTCCTTTTCAGGAATAGGACGAGAATATCGTGCAAACACCCTTCTCCACCTTTGCAAAAATGTAGTGAAAGATTCCCCTACTTTTTGTTTCACTTTACAAAGATCAAGCATGGTTATCTGGTGTTGGATGTTGTAGGCATATTGTGATATAAACTGATTTATTAACTCTTCAAAGGTTTTGATGGGGGGAGTGATATTTGAAAGCCACTCCATGGATTGTCCACCTAGACTTCGTGGAAACAAACGCATTAAGTAGGTATCTTCATGGCAATTCTAGACTCATATTTAGAATCCCTCACATGTTCAATGGGGTCGGTTTTTCCCTTTGTACCTATCAATTTAGGGATTCCTTGATGTTTGGAAAAGGAATCATTTGAAGACTCCTATCAAATGAATAAGGACATATGTCATCCAAAGAACATACTTCTTTGTTGCACCCCTTGCATTTCCTTTATTTTCCCTTGTAATTCTTTTATCTGTTGAGTAAGGGCACTAAAATAATTAGGAGGAGTTTTAGGATTCTCTTTAATTCCTTCTATATCAAAATTAGAAGGTAACTTAGCTCCTTGATTAGCTAATGAAAGGAAATATCTTTCTTTGTTTCGTTCTAAAATCCTTTCCATAAAAGTATGGAATTGGGGATCCTGCTCTGCTTCTTGAAGCTTTTCTTCTATTATCTCTTCAGTATGAAATGGATTCTCTTCCTTCTCACTATTATCACCCATTTTGCTTGTGGTACTTTCTCTTTCATCTTTTTCTATGTGCTTTCAAGATCTCGCGACAACAGGCATAAGCTTTGCCCCAAATTCTACTAACTTTTGATCAAAAGAATGAAATAGTGCAATTTTTTGATGGATATGAAAGTCAGGATAGAATGAAGATTCTATGACTTAAAAGATTTATGTCTTTAGCTCATGTTTTCCCTGATTGAAAGGATGAAAATTCTATTTGTGGGAAATTAAACAAAAGATCAAGAAAAAAAATTATTTTGCACTTTATGAAGTTTGATCGTAGCTTCGTAAAAAGATGGATTTGTGATAAATGCCTAATGTGATTGAGTTCTCTATTATAGAAATTGATTCGGACGAGTAGAATATACAATTGTAGGTTGGGGAATATAAGAAGAACGAATACGTTGACTGTGGTTGTGCCTTTGAGAAATGGCTCTTCTTTGAAAGAAATCTTGTGAGTATAATGGTTCTACAACATAATCGTCAGTGAAACCTCTAACAAAGTCGTGATATCGATGGATAAAGGTTCTATGTTCAAGTAAAACCTTTTGACTTTGGTACAAGAATCGTCTTTTCTTCAATAGTTTCTTGTAGCTAAGGGGTTTCTTTGGATTTTTGATTCGTTTGAGAATGGATTTCTTAACAAAGGTTGTGGATTTCCAATCTCTTAACATGAGAGTAATCAATGTAATTGTGAGCTTTGGATGATCTTTATTGAATTAATGTTTCAAAGACACATCAAGCAAGTTATAGAATAGTTGTTTCAAAGACCAATGGTAAAATAAATTAAACAGACTCACTCCTATGGTCAAAAGGTCACCATAATTTCATAGCCCACATCTTAAAACTATGTCAGCTCACACAGCCTTGTCACCCCCTAAAGGGCGCCCGTGTTTTTTCCTTTTCCAAGTCTTAACCAAAGAGAATAGTCGATGGTCAGGGTCTATGGTAGTTATATGGTGCGTATCTTGGGGGCAGATTCTTCCCTCCCCTTGCACTGTGAGAATTAAGGTAACTTGTTCTAAAGTTCATAATATGGGTTTCTGTTCGGTGCGGAAAATGATATACTCCCTCGAGAGACCTCCCAACCTTTAGAACAAAGGATTTGGGGATGGTTATCAATGCACACTACCATCGAATGGGATTTTCATCAACCATCCACATTTGATTAAAGTGGGTTGGAAAACTTGGCTTTAGTTGTTCCCACTTAGGTCGTTCCCGTAGGGTGAGTACTTTTTCCCACTACGACAGGCCTTCTAAAAGGTTTTAACAAAGCTTAAAATTGCATGAAATAGAATAGATGAGTCTGGTATTTTGATCACCCAATTAAGGGGAGAGCATAGGCCTATCACCATTTAATCATAGCAAGCAAGAGTTCAATTTTAAGCCCAAATAAATAGTTTTCTATGCTAGGTGAAGATATTGCTTCACAAAGACATGGAGTTCTTTTTAGTCCAAAATAGAAAATGAGGTGACTATCCTAGGATTGCTTCATTTTTTTTGAATTAACTGACTATCCTAGGATTGGTTCATTTTTTTAATGCTCTTACTCACCACAGTTGCGTTAAATCTAGTCAAATTTTACCTAAGTCATAGATTATAGTTACAGACTTACAAATTCTATGCTAAGATAAAGAAATGCACTAAAACAGACATCAAGAGCACTAAAATAGAGCAAGAGCTTAAACACAAATGCTCTGCTGAACCGGTAAAGAGCTACTGAAAACTATAAAGAGTGCTATGGAATTTGCAAAGAGTGCTATAGAATCTACAAAGGCTTATATAGAATCATTCAAGAGTGCTAAGGAATAACTAAAGAACTCTCTAAGGAATCATTAAATCGCTAAAATACTATTAAAATGCAATCAAAGATGATTAAAAATGTGCTAAATCAAGTATGAAACAAGCGCTTGAAACTTGTTTGATGCATCTAATACTTCTTCCAACCATAACCCTGGCTAAAAAAAACTACAATAAAGATGTTAAATTAAAGAGTCCTTACCTGCTACTTTAAAAATATGTGTGTGGGAAATGTTAATTATCAAAACAAGATTACAAAACACACCAATGCATCCTTAAATCCAAAGAAAGCTAAATAAAATAAAATCAATGAAATCAAACAAAGCTTCTTCAGAATCGTTCCATTGTCCTCTATCTCCAATGATTTGCTTGAAGCTGCTGCTCTCAAATTGTATAAGCATAGCTTCTCAGAATGGCAACCTATAGAACGAGTATGCAAAGGGAGAGTACTTCTCTATCCTATATGCTGGTGGAGTGAAATGTTGGTATATGGATATGCACAAGGGCTATAGATTATGCATAGGGGTTGTGGATTATGAATGCTATTGAAACTATGATATGAGGTTGATAGGCCATGATATGGAATGCTGATATGTTGGGCTATGCTATGCTAAAATATGGAATGCTATGGATGCTAGAAGACTATGCTATTGCAAATTGGCTATAGTTTTCCCATACAAAAGCTTCTATCTTCTTCGCCAGACCTACCAGCCCTTTTTATAGCTTTTATGGCAAGAGCCTGGCTGGCAAAGATCAATGGCTATGAGATTGTCTGGTAAATTTGAATGGTGAGAGATGGAGAGGTTGAGAGGAAGATGGAAGATGTTGGGAGGTTGGAGAGAAGAATGAAGGTTTGTCTTCAACCCATGGGAACAACTTTGCTCAGAAACAGAGAAATTTATTGATTTTCTGTTTTGAAGTTGTTTCACGGTTGTTGCAGATAATCCAAATTAAATAAATAAATTTATTTAATTTTATGTGAGTTTGAGGATTTAAAATATTTTTGAAATATTTGATTTTAGGACTATAGAAGACTCAATTAAATGTTTGGAATATTTAATTGCGAGTAGACTTTAGAAGAATTAATTAAATATTTAGAATATTTAATTATGAATGGAATTTAGAGGATTTTTCGAAGAGAAGAATATTTAATCTTTATTTAAATAAAATATTCAAGCCAAGATTATATGATAATTAATATAAATAAATCATAATGTTTATTTAATTAATTAAGAAATGGATAAGAAAAGTGATTAAATAAACTTATTTATTTAATCGAAATGAAAGAATGAACAATATAAATAAATTATTTAGATTTATTTATACACAGATTGAATTAAGAGATTTAATTAAATATTTAAAATATTTAATTAATTACCAAACTATTGTGATGTGACCATTTTATATACACTCGAGTAGAAACATCTCTCATTAATGAATGCATCTTTTCATGAATGCAACTCTTCATTTACCATAATCCTCAAACTTTATATAAGACACATTTCTATCTTTTAGTGAAACACTTTTGTCCTCATATGAGTTGCGCTTCTCCCTTAAATAGATCAACCTCCTCTAATTTGCCTTCTAATACATTTCAAAACAAATTGTACCTATTCACATTTTAATTGTTAATTAATTGTTGTTTATTTATACATGGATCACACCCCTTCCTCAACCAATAATATGACAAGATAACACCTTTTTGATGACTTGTAAATAAGACATTTTTTTTTATACAGAGCACATCATTTCCTATATTAATCAGACTTCTTCATATGTAAATAACATGAAACTTTTGTCTTATTTAGTAATCACCCCTTTTTCTTGTATTTATTCATCTTATGTCTTTTTTGATTTTTGTCTTATTCATACTATTAACTTATATGAATTTTTAATAATCATTGTTCATGTTAGTATATTTTATTATTTAATAAACATAAATTTTGTCTTTTACAAGTGTTGCCTAAGAGCTACATCTTCTCTTGTTTAATGTGATTTCTCCTCTTTGCACCTGATCATTTCTTTATTAATCATCACAACCCCCTAATCACTAATTTTATATTAATAAAATAAATGCCTTCAAATTTATTGTATATCATATTTAATTATTTCTTTACAGATGATCTAATCATGCATTTTCTCAATCTACTCTTTACATATATTAATGTCATGTATTAAATCACCTAACCAACTTTACCAAAATATTTGACATTAATGACAACTTCTAATCATCTATATACCCTTGACATCAATGGTAATTAATGTAACATTCTTTGACATCAAAATTAGACAACAAATTCCTTCCACAATGGCTTTGATATCAATGATAATCAAACAAACAATCTTGCTCATACACTTGACATCAATCACTCCATCTTTTCACTTTTGATATCAATGACAATATTTCCAACAATCTCCCCCTTTTTCATTGATGACAACATAATTCTCTTTGTTTTCTCTAACTCTCCCCCATTCTATATCTCTCCCCCTTTGGCATCAATGGAAAAGGGATGTTTATGAAACTTCTATCACAAATAGATCATGGGAAAAATTCATATATACTCATATCTAATGCAATAAGGATATACTTCTCTTGTTGGAGATTTTATAAAGCTCCCCCTTGCTTGAATATTCCTTTCTCTAACTCTCCACCCTTTGTTTCTATGTCGTTTGGGTGATATGCTTCCTCTATGATCATCTCCCTGAATTTAATAACTTAGGAACTTGTTTAGCTATCCAATTACTTTCTTATGCATGTTCAACTCTTCTCTATCCTTGGATATTAAATGAAAAATAGAATATTTTTGAGATTATTCTCACTATAGGAGTTTATGGTGAACTCCTCAAACACCCTAGGATCATTTGCAAGAGAAAATAACTTCCAAAAGAGAGAAATGGTAGAAATATCGTGCTATCATTAAGGATGCAAGAATTCCAAACTGAGTATGGTAAAGTACATATGATTCCTTGCTTATATAAGAAATGAGTGAGATAGGTTTATAAAAGATCATGAAAATTGTCTTAATGCTATCACATGTGACAAATAACTAACTACCTAGGAAATGATGCATAGATAAGATAAGTTCTAGATAAGACTTCTAGAAGAATCTTATATCTTAAGTAAACATGTGAATATGTCCCCTGATTATCTAGTGAATGAATTCACCAGTGCACATTCATTCATTAATAAAACCCCCTTATGTACGCGGCAGCAATGTCCGCCCGCTGTGATGGTAGAGAGAATAATATTATAAAGATGGAACGATGGGTCTGGATACCAGGCCATGTTAGGCACCCATGTACAAATGTAATGTGTAATCTCTCACAAATGGAGAAACAAAGAAAACTTAGTGGGACAAAAAATCCTCCCAAAAAGAGATGAAATGATACCAATGATATCCATCACAAATCTAATTAATCTCCATCCACACAAAAAATGATAAGAGATATCATACAACCCCCATAATGAGATAATCTATTGTAAAGAGAAGCACTAGAAGTACATTATAGAGTAACATTGGAATCCTTAATTTGGAAAGAAAGGAAAGATAATTCTATTTGCTAGAAAATATATTAGAGTCACTCAAGGACTCAAGTTGGAATCATAAAGAAACAATAAACCCAATGCTAAGGAACATTGAAAAACCTACAAATTGGGACAACTCTAGAATCTATGAAGCAACAGTTGATTGACAAATGATCTAGAACTTAAATGAAGTGCAAGAAAATATGTCCACTTACACAAAAAGGAAATATTGCATGTACCGATGAATGTCTAAGACCGGCCCATGATGAAAAAAAAAAAAAATAACCTTAGATCTATGTATAAGGCAGTATTAGATTTTTGACGATATAAATTTTTTTAAAATGGATGATGTATTCTCAAGTTATGATTTTTTGAAAAAAGAGGATAAATTGTGCCACCCGACAATGTAGACACAACCCTTTTGATTTGATTTCTAGAAAATTTACATGTTGAATGCAAAAGTAATGGATACCCAAATAATATTTTGATGCTACCAACAAAACCCAAAAATAATTTTTGAATCCAAAAAGTAGAACATATGATTTGGTAAAAAATGTAAACTTCACCTAAAGGAAAAATAGTTGTGCTGGGCTATTTGATAGTTGTTTTAGAAAGCTTTGCTCAATACATGCAAAATCTAAAAGATAACCAGAGAATTCGACCCATGTCCCATAAATCATTTCACAAATGAGTGGAAGCTATATTTCTAAAGCAAAAACAAAATGGCTCCAATAAAAATGGTTGGATCAAACTCTGGCAGATTTGACAAAACATGCCAGATTTTGATGAAACAAAAGTCAATCTTGACTTTCCTTGATGCCCTAGATTCAATGGCAAGGTTCTGAAGACCCCAACTCGCACCCAATAAAACTTTCATGCCAAGATTGGTCCCTCAGATCTGGGAAGAAGTCTGCAGCACTTAAGCTCTAATACCATGTAGAAGTTTATGGTGAACTCCTTAAACACCCCAAAATCACCTACAAGACAAAATAACTTCCACAAGAGAAAAATGGAAAAAATATCATGCTATCATTAAGGATGCAAGAATTCCAAACTAAATATGGCAAAGTACATATGATGCCTTGCTTATATAGGCAAGGTTGAGATGTAGTATGTAATATGATGATGACATATGTCATAATCCTATGACATTTGACAACTAACTAACTAACTAACTAACTAGGAAATGATGCATAGATAAGATAAGACTTCTAGAAGAATCTTATATCCTAAGTAACTTAACATGTGAATATGTTCTCTAATTACCTAGTGAATGAATTAACTAGGTACAAGACATTTATTCACACTAACACTCACCTTCCTTTAGTTTTCTAATTGCTGCCAACTAAATGATTGTCTTTCATCTTTTTTCTATCCTTTTGCATGGGAACTTCTTCACTTATTTGCTCTCAATTTTGGGCTCTTTAACACTATCTTCATCAATCTGGAATATCTCTAGATACTCAAATGATAACTCCTCTTTTCATTTCCTTCTTCTATTACTTTACTTTCTTCAAGATCTTCTATAGACTATAAATGACCTTTCTCTTTCCAAGGGTTTCTTACACTAAAAATTTACTCTATTACTATCTTCCAAGGCAATATATTCCTCTCTATTGCTATTATTCACAATAGATTTGGATTGTTCATATGACAACTTAACTCCATTGAGCCTTGATGCAATTTGTTCCTCTTCATGCTTAAGTTTCTTTTGAAGATTCCTTTCGTAATTCTTCCTCTTGACATCAATGTCATCATTCTTCCTATTCCTATAACTCTCCCTTACAACTCTCCTTCTTTGGCATTAATGGTGAAGAGATGGTCATCATACTTCCGTCCATGTCTTCTATGGCATCCTTACATCAATAGGGACACCTTTAATGTAAAGTTGAACATAAACACAACCATCCAACTTTCCACTATCAATTTCATTTGCTTTTCCCCAATACATGCTTGTCAAATGCAAATATACAAACATACTCTTCAAGAAAAGACTCCTTTGGATCATTCTCATCCTCCTGTTAGGCTTTTGGAGAATCTCTTATCAAGTTTAGTCTTACAAATATCTTCACCACTTTGTTCTTCATATCTTCTCGCGCAATGATGAAAGGTCAAAGCTTTGTGATCCCCATTCCTACTCTTCAACCATATCTTCTCTTTCTTAGTATAAGATAACTTTCACTTCTTTAAGCTTTAGCATCATCTCTCTACTTTCTCATATCTTCAATCTCTTCATGTGCATGGGTTAAAGGTATGCAATATTTCATCATCTAGGATCTTGAACATTTCCAACTATTATGTAGATACCAATTCATTACTTTCCCTTGATACCAATCTATTGCACAAGTATAGTCTTCTCTTCAAGTTTTGTGGTACTCTTCATCTTTTGAGTAATCCTCTCCATGGGACTGAAAGATGATGCCATACTTAGCTCCCCCTAAAATTGTGCTTCTCCTTATGAACCAAGAGACATCTCTTGTGTATGTAATGAAGTTTGCACTTGCATAGGTTTCTCCTTCTCTAGCTTTAGTTTCCTCTTCCAAACTTTCATAGGTTCTTTCCTATGCTTTCCAAGTATATTTATCTTCTTGTTTTGTCTTGAAGGTTCCATAAAACAACTTTTGCAATGGCGTGCTATATGTCCATAGCTGTTGCATTTATAGCATATAACCATATAATTCACTAGAGGAACATATGAATTATAGTTTCTACATGTCCATCCATTAGAATTTCTTTTTTTGTTCCATCCATCATTATATCTCATATGTGTTCTACAATGTTTTACCTTGTAACCAAAATGATTGCATGAACAGCAATAGCCATAGAAAGAATGTTGGAACTTGGATGTATGTGCTTGGCTCGGAGGAAAGGACTTCTTGAGATTGTTTCTGTTAGGTTTAGGAGGAGTCTTTGTTTTCTTGCTACCTTCATTTCTGTTAGAGCTATTGAAAGTATCTTCGAGGCTTTTTGTC
>VDFB02105804.1:0-22145 GCA_007258455.2 Sequoia sempervirens
TTCATCATAGGGTGGTAGCTAAAAAAATTATGGATGTGTTGGTTGACAGATTTGTCACTTTAATTTTATACTCTTAGCCCAAATAAATGACAATCCGGCCAACAGTTGAGTCACTTGCAATGATATCTGCAAGCGCTCTTTGCTTATTTTACAAGGCGCAACTACCTTTGACAGATATGCAATGAATAAAGACTGGGTATGCTTTTTACTAGAAAGCAGAAAGGCAACTAACACCTACCCATAACTATGAAAATAGGTGTGAAAGATTAAACTTAAAATAAAGTAAATGCAGGTAAATGATACAAAGCTCATCTTCCCTACACTAATGAATGGTATCTAAGAAAAGAAAGGACAACAGGCTCTTTTTGGAAGCTAATTCAATCCAAATCCAAAGTTTTAGAATTAAATGCATATATAGTCCATTATAACAGAATGACATTGAAGAATGACCACAAAGAAACACAGTTCATTGTCATCTAAAGAAAACATGATGAAATTCAAAGATTCGAAGATATTTTCTTTATTTCTTTAATGCCAAAATATGAGTTCACAGACTTTTTCTTTTTGTACAATAAAACTGCATGAAAAGATAACCTAGCTGCCCCCCTATTTTACCCCAACTCCTCCCTTTATTTTCACAAAAGTTCCGCCTTTTATAGAGTTTCCCCAAGCCAAAAATGTATCGTAACTATTCATAATAGTCTTTGAAGTAACCATCCTCAAGAAAGTGACATTAAACGGAAACAAATATGTTGTACCAAAATTGGGTTAGCACCACTAATTACAAAAAGATGCCATGCAAAACAAGAAAATTAAACTGCCACAGGTAGTCAGGCATTCTCCATATCCAGTTGTATCTCCATTAAAAGGTTGCGCAGCTCAGCGCGTTTCTCCTCTTCCTCTAGGATGAAGATTACCCTGTGATATTTAGCGTAGCTGGTCTTTTCCTTCCAGGCAAGTGTGCGCAATTGGGAAATGATATCAATTTGCTCTTCCTTGGGCCAATTCAAGTCTGGTTGCAGAACAGGCATAGGCTCATCATCCCACATTTTGTTGGTTGCAGGAAGCCCCATTTCGAATTTTCCTTGGTTGATAAGAAAACAGGACTCAACAGTACTGCCACCTTTCTTCTGTAAACAAGCTTATTTAATTACGCCGGTAGGTAATGATGTCCTTTAATTTGTCAGTATCATGCCACCACCTTAGCGAGTTTACGTTAACTTGCCATTTAAGAGGTCTAATTAATGCACCATTGGTTGAGGAGCATGCCTTAAGATTGAGCTCACATTTCATAACTCTCGAAAAGACAGTCACACGATACGCCGTACAAGTAATTAAATGGGCTGGCGGCGTTCGAAAACCAAGGAGATTGCCTAAAAAGTCGCGGGATCGCAAAAAAGCAAAACCACAGAACCGCATGTCGCGGGTTCTAAGTTTTCGAGAACTTCCGACACACCAATCACTTAGGCAAGGATGGGGAGAAAGAAGGATCGGGTCGTCAGATTATTTTGCAACTTCCAAACCTCGCGACTAGGTTATGAAATCACAAGGTTACGCGACAAAAGGTTATAAAACTTGCAAGGACCGCGACTACAGATGAATTAAAGGCATGAAATGAAGGCCATTTTAAAGGGAAGAAAATTGCATGTTTTAAAATTTAGAGGGTAACAGGATGACACTGGCAAAAGGCTTCATCTTGTTAATACTCAAGATTTTATGGCTAAGCATGAGATGGTTATGTGGGCCTAAGTTATTCATGAGACATGATACTTCGTAATGGGTTTACTATTCCTTCATGAAAAGACATATCAGCAATGTGCATCAAATTGTGGGAGTGTTTAGACTTGGTTCTTTGGTTTCCAACTTACACATTAATGTTTAAGGGCTGTTCTATGGTGTTGGTCATGAAATTTTCAGACTTTGCTTTGATGATAGCAGCTGATTGCATGGATTTTTGTGCACATGTTTGTTTCTATAGCACTTGAAATTTGAATGTTGATGAGATCTTGTGAATTTATGACAGCAAAGGCAATTCCGAGATGGTTATAAATCAGATTTTCAGACTTAACATTGCTGACATCGTTTGGTGCAATAGCCATGAGGGCGTATGTGTGAGTATGATTAGTGATAATCAGCATTGTCCGGATATTTTACTTGTTGTCGTTTACTTGTTGTCGACCGTAGTTGGCCTCGGTCGTAGTCGGTCTCGGTCATACTCGGCAATTGTTAAATAAAACAATAGTTAGTAAAGAATAATAATGTCATGTAATGTCATGTACTCTCGGCAAAACATGTTCAGATTAGTGCTAATGTAATGATGTTATGAAACGTCGTGTCGGTTGGTTGTTTAACCACCGCCGAGCGTTATATGTAGTCGGGTGGGAATAGTCGGATTATGCTGCATTTGATTATGTGATGATTCTAAATGAGTTATGTTGTACGCATTGTGATACACTCTTGTACATGATATTCCTGAGAATGAATAAAGTGTCTGGCATTTTACTATGATATCTTTTAGTTTACTGTTTGAACCCATGTTCTGCACATAATTAGTTTGCCAAGTAGTACGTCAATTAGAATCCCATTCCGTAGGCAAACATTTGGCGCCGTTGCCTGAACGGACTAGGGCATCATCCACCATGGCAGCGTAATGGGCCAACCAGCGGAAGAACCTATAAATGCTAATGAGGAACGAGAAGACTCATTGACAGAAGATTTGGTAGATTTGTGGAAAATCTCGCTCCGTGACCACGTACGTAGGGAATCCCTCGTTCGGGAGATCCCTGAGGAAGTCATCTGGGATCGGCTGGAAGTGAACGACGAGGTGAACCATCTTCTAAACCGCATGCCCAGGTTGTTGGCCCGCCATTTCATTATTTTGCAAGACTTGCGAGAGGAAGAAGCCCGTGAGCGCCGAAGGCAGCAAATCGTGCAACGCTGTGAAGACCGAAACAAACGGGAAGAGGAAGAACGGGATACTAGTCGGCGCCGTACTTCCGGCAACCAGCAATGATCGCTTGAACAACTAAATGCCCGTACGGCCGAACAAAGATAAGAATAGAGTACCTGACGGGCACGGGACTTCGGAAGAGCAAGTTCGGCGATCACTCAGACTACAAGAGCAAGAAAATCGGCGAAGACAACTAAGGCAAGTCGGTAAGGAACTAGATGAGGACTTAATTGAAATTAATCAGAGCATAAAAATAACATATGAAAATTTGCAAAAAATAGACACATCTATTGAACGAGCACACTACAGTTTGATAGAAGGAAGGGACGAAGACCCCTTCAGCACTCCATATACAGAAAAATATAACCTCTATGACAATGAAGATGAATTGAATAGTAGCATCAGACGATTTCGAGAGTTGTCACTCTCGGACGACGACGCAGAGTTAAGGAGGGGAAGGCCAGAGCTTAAGACACCAGGGCAGAGAGAGCATCGGCGGGATCCTGAGGAGACCCACGGTGTTGCGGACGCTGACGGAGGACGTGGCAGTGACTCGTATGTGGCCGAGAGTGCTGGTGACACACAGGGACGTAGCGAGGAATCCACTAGTCTAATCGGGTCCAAAACACAAGGAGGTCAACAAGGAGGTCAACCGGTAAAGATGGCTCATCCGGATCGGCAAAAGTTGCCGAAATTCATGGGGAATGGCTCTGAGGATCCCGTACGGCATTGCAAGACATGCGAGACTATCTGGATAGCCAGCGGGCAGGATGACCCCGACCAGTGGCTAAAGGCATTTCCAGCAACACTCAGGGACAGTGCCATTGACTGGTACTTGGAACTGGATCAAGCACAGAGAGCCACATGGAGGGTCCTGAAGCAAAACTTTGAAGCGGAGTTCAAACTTCTGCGGGACGATAGTGAGATCGTCACTGAAATATATCATACCAAACAAGGGAAGCATGAAAACGTACGGACCTACAACAGGAGGTTGAAAGACTTGATCGGGAAGCTGGAGGCACAGCCAGCCGATGGGTTAAAGAAACGATGGTTCATTGAGGGACTGATTCCCTCACTTCGGCGAAAGATGAAAGTAGTACCGCCGTCCTCGTACACCGAAGCATACAATCGGGCGATGGATATTGAAAGTGAAAATAGGACTTCCTCGAAGGGAAAGAGGAGGGATGATGACGAGAGTGCTGAGGACAGTGACGATGAATCGGCAACCGTACAGGCCCTTCGGCGGGATATGATGCGGATAATGAAAGAACTGAAGGCCGACAAGGACGGATCCAAAGAGGCCAATGAATTATGGTGTACGGACTATAAATCGGAAGGTCACACAAAGGCAAGTTGCCCAAAAAAGTTATTCTGTGACATCTGCCAGGTCATGGGACACTCCGTCAAGGAGTGCCCATACAATCTAAAAACTAAAAGTTCGCAAGTATTCTTCACTCAAGGCAAACAGTCAACACCGCCAACCACGCCACCGAAGCCACAGAACAATAATGCATCCCCTGGAGGCTACCGCAACAATCGGCGAAATACGCCGAGAAGTAAAATTCAGTATGACAGCAAAGGACGACCGATGATTCAGTGCCGGAACGGTAACGAATGGGGTCACTTTGCGAGGGATTGCCAGAGCGGCCAAGGCAGCGGGGGAAAATTGTGCAAGTGGTGTGGACCTGGTGACCATGAAGACACCGATTGTCCGAAGCAAAAGCAGCGGTCAATATGCCGAGGTACTGATTTATCCACAGCATCCCCGCCGCATCGCGGAGAAAAGAGAGATTTCGTGGAGTGCCAAGACAAAAAGTAGCCGAGGGCAATTGGGGTCGGTTGCGGCCACTCACTCACCTGGACCCAGGATGGCCTACCGTATTCTACTGGTCGGAGTGGGAAGCAAAGCAAGCCGGCGAGGGCACAGCCTCGGGGAAAAAGAGGAAACGGAAGGAGGCATCGGTGGAAGAGGAAACATCGGAGGAGGAGGCCTCAGAGGAGAGCGATGCATCGGACAGAGAGGAACCTATCGACTTATCTTCCTCGCCATCGGAGTCCAGTCCACCAGCCGATGAGGAAGTATCTGTTGCCATCAGGGGTCAGGAGGCTGGCGAGATTGACCTACCAGTATTGCAGCCGGCAGGATTCACCCTTCCGACACCGCCAGCCAGCCAAAGCACGCACTCGGTCACATTCACCCTCCCCGTTGCACCAGTTGGAGCCGGACGGATGTTGAGGGTAGCCGCTTCACTGCCGGGAGCATCGCCAGGGTGGGCACCTCTCGCCACCACATCACAGGGGGCAGTTACCATATCAGCAGCAGGTTCCACTGCCTCGGTGGAGATATTGCCGACAGTTTGCTCTCTTACACCACCGTCAGCATCGACAGCCACAGGAGTGGCAACCTCGGCAGGAGTTAGGGGAATGACTGAGGCCACGGAGGAGACGACTCCAACCCCAGGAGCACCCGGGGTAGCACAGATCGACAGTTGGCTGGGCTCGGTGGGCCTCACTCTCGACGTGGACGATCAGCCAGCCGAGCAGCCAGACGAGCAGGAGAAGAGTCCCTCAGAGGGACAAGGGGATAAGGAGGGGCCGATCATTCACACCCAGCAGAGTGAGACGGCCAGGATCGGCGAGGACACACTTGCACTCCCGGAGGCGAGCATAGCCGAGGCACCAGAGACAGCCATTCAGGAGCCTCAGCCGGCAGACGGGGACCAGCCCCAGGAGGAGACGGAACATTGCATACCTTCGGATGATGAGGACGGGGAGGGCGCCTCCACAGAGGGCTTCGTCGTGGAAATGTCTCAGCCAGACCCGTCGGATCCGGTAGGCACAGTACAGAGATATGTGGAGGAGCTCGAGCACATGGGCAGACTGATGATCCGAGTGGGACAGGTATCCAGGGACCTGAGGATTGGCCGATCACCTCTAGTAGGCCAGGAGGTTCACCAAATTCGGGGATTTGTGCAGATGGGGTGTGAGGCGGAGTTTGCTAGGATATTTGGCGAGGGGTGGCCAGCAGGAGAGACTCCTGCCATGATGAGAGCCTGGCGGGGTCGGCCACCGAGGCTAGTAGGACGGGATGCAGGCGTCCTAGAGAGTTTATACTATATCGAGCTAGCCTTCCGAGATGTGTTTCTTCTGATGAAGCGCCAAAGATTTTCCACCGAGGTTGCAGTGTCTCGCCGAGTGGATGCCTATAGACTTCTTCAGCGGGTCAAGGATGAGTCTGCTGCGACCATCAAGACCATTCAGGATAACTTGACTGAACAATCGCAGCTTGCCAGTGACAGGGGAGCCCGATTAGACATCTTGGAGCCTCGGGTGACAGCCTTGGAGGAGGAGGCACAGCAGAAAGAGGCAGCCTGGCAGCAACGAATGAAAGCATTGGAGGACCAGTTAGCTGCAAAAGAGGTAGAATTGGCGGCGAAGAATGCCGAGGCAGAGCAGGCAAAGAGCCAACTGATGGAGGCAGCCCGGATGGTGAAGGCGGCGAGGGAGAGGGAGATCCTGGCAGATCGGCAGCTTCGCACACGCACAGAGGAGCTGAGGCGTCTGAGAGCAGAGCATTCTTCCACCACCGACGCCATAGGCATCCAGTGGACGCATCTCCCTTCCCTACCTCTAATCTTATCTTGTTGTATCATTGGCCCTAAAGACCTACTCTTCTTTTTGGGGGGGATGATGTTAGTCGGATATTTTACTTGTTGTCGTTTACTTGTTGTCGGCCGTGGTTGGCCTCAGCCGTAGTTGGCCTCGGCCGTAGTCGGCCTCGGTCATACTCGGCAGTTGTCAAATAAAACAATAGTTAGTAAAGAATAATTATGTCATGTAATGTCATGTACTCTCGGCAAAACATGTTCAGATTAGTGTTAATGTAATGTTGTTATGAAACGTCGTGTCGGTTGGTTGTGTAACCACCGCCGAGCGTTACATGTAGTCGGGTGGGAATAGTCGGAGATTATTACAATGATATACTGATGCTGCTATTGATTATGTGATGATTCTGAATGAGTTATGTTGTACGCATTGTGATACACTCTTGTACATGATATTTCCTGAGAATGAATAAAGCTTTGGCATTTTACTATGATATCTTTGAGTTTACTGTTTGATCCCATGTTCTGCATATTACACGTTTGCATTAGTAAGATTAGAATCCCTATTCCGTAGGGCAAACAATCACAGGATTTGGGATCTAGGTACAGTCTTCAGTGGTGAGTTGTTGACTCAGAATTGGGGTGTTGGGCAAAATTTCAAAGTTGGTACCGTTCTTCACTTTCCAATCAACCTACATAGGACTTTGAATGTTCGTATACAAAGGGATTGGCAAATACCTCCAACCTAGCAATGGAGTAATTTTCAGTCAGTGTTGATTGGTAGGGGTAATGTGGTTATTGGAGGAGTCTCTATGGTCATTTCCACACTCACATCTCCTATGTTTTTAGTGGTAAAATTTTACGACAGCTATTGCCCTTGCATTTCCATGCTGAATATGAAAACATCAATTTATGGGCAGATGGTCTTCGAGTACTTACAAGCTTATTGGCAACAAGTTGTGGGAGGATTTGCAAAGTTAGTGCAGTTATTTCTAGACCCCACTAGGGTGAGTGATGGGTACTGTAATCAGTTCGAGATGATATATATATCTACAGATGTTTCTATGATGATTGCATTAAATTAGATGAGTTGGTGTGCTTGAAATTAGTTTTTTGACACTTGGAGATTAAGTGTCAGTGAGGGGTTATCAGTCTATGATCGGGAAGGTATTTTCAGGATGAATGAATCCAGGGATGACATTGTTGTCATCTTATCAGTTTTTGGTCAGGGACTGATTAGCATCACTTGTGGAACACCATGAGGAGATATGTCGAGGGTTATTCTTGGGGGTTGAGCAGATTATGTTTCCTGTTTCCTAGGATCGTGTTAGGTAGTGGGATTACAGATGTGGTCCCCATTCAGGCGCCTTGGTAGGAGATTTTTCATGATACAGATTTCAACCTTGCAAGTATCTCAGTTTGGGTTTTGGTGATGTTTACATTTTGGGGTTACAAGAGAGGAGAGTGTAGACTTGGTACTATGGATTAACAATTTTGATCAAAGTAGCACATCGTCAACATGGTGGAAATTTCTAAAGATTGATTTGGGACCCTAGGATCACACTTGGGTTCAGTTTGTCTCAGCTAGTTGTTATTGAGGCTGTCCTTGCATTTCTTGAGGACAAGCAATCTTTGGGGAGGGCAGATTGTAATGTCTTGATTTTTGCTCATGTCAGCATGGAGTGTAGCTTTGGCTTTCTTGGTGACAGTCAGTCATGTTAGAGGGGTTATCTGATGTTTCGAGGAGCTCTAGAGTATTTTGGCACCTTCAGTTGTCGCTTTCGATTGTGTTTTTGGTATTTTTTGCAGTTTCAGTTGGCGGTGCAAGAAATAATTAATAATTAAATAATTAATTAAGTTGTCAAATTAAGCATAGTTAAATGATGACTTAAGTAAATTATTTTTTAAATAAAGTGACTAGTGTGGCGGAAAAGAAATATTTAAACAAGTCACTTTTTGGGAGAAATAAGGAGTAAAATTAAAAAAGTTAAATATGGTTTTTCAAGAAAAGTGGAGGAGTTAGGGAAGATTGAATGAAGTGTTTTGGGAAGCTCATTTGGGAATTCATGCTTAGTTTATTTTTTTAATTGGTTTTTGGGGAGCTTGGCTTTCAAGAGCTTGAGGATAGAAACCCTCGAGTTCAGAGGATTGGATGAAAACCCAAACCCTTTTATAGGTGGAATCATCCAGGTTTCACAACTATGCATATCATTTGTAGATTTTGAAATTTGCGAAGTCTCTTATAGAGACAAATTTCAAAGTGGAAAGTTTTTGAATGGGTAAGATGGATTGAGCTAAATATTATGTTGTTATTCATAGGCCAGTTGTACCACTCCAGGATCTGGGATGGCCTGTTATTTATTTATTGTCTGGAAATAAAAAGGGTTGATAGTATTTGATAATGAGTTTGGTTTATATATATACTCAAAGCTGTGACGAGAATGAGAAAATTATTTGGAACAAAAGGGTGCCAAATGGTGGACGTGGCAACTCAAAAGTTTATTTGCAGATTCTCTTTAATAACTTTTAAGCGCCATACATACTACACAAAAGTTGTATCATATTAAAATATTATCGTAACAATTGCAAGGGGAGGTCGTGGTCTTCTCTTAGCAGCTGCCTTGTTCCAGTTATAGTGACTCTATGGGGGGTTGATATTAGCAATGATGAAGGGATTAAGACTAATGCAAGGAAAATTGATGCCATCATGGCATGGAGAATAGACTATAGCCGTAGGCTAATGAAGAGACGTTGATTAATGAAGCAACCATAGACAAAGGAATAAGTTGCGATTTAGGAAGAATTTACCACCGTTACATTGGAAGATTATGAAGAGTATAAGGAGCTAGTAGACAATGATTGGGAGCTAGCGGAAAAGTGGAAGGCGTCGAGAGTGAGAAAGGGACCGACGTATCAATGTTAAGGGAGGAGCTTCTATTATTTGTTAAGAGGAATCATTCATGGAGTATAATAACTGGCCTCAAATTTAAGAAAGCATAGCTATTATTAAATACTTCAAGTAGAATTCTCCACTATTGGCAGTGAGAGGTCTTGAAACTAATAGGAAGTGCTTAGTGGAGACCCTTTCGGCTAATTAGATTGTTTCATCCTCTGTTGGCTTTGTGAGCTGTAAACTCAATAGTCATCTTAATGTGGTGCAGGCAAAGTTGACTCTCCATTGAAGACTTGCAGCTTAATTGGGAATATATACAAATCTATGTATCAAGTCAAAAGTTATTAGTGGTTTTATATGTAACTTTGGAACATTATTTAAGTCTGTACTGCTCATTTCAAGCTTAATGAAGAGTGGAGGAATGAGTTTAACTATTGCCAAAATTGCAATACTTATTGATTATTGATTATTAATTATTGTACCAAGTTTATTTTGTAACTACATCAGCAATATTACATTGGACAAAGAATTTGCTATATCATTGTGAATCTTTGCAATTTTTTGGGAACATTATTTTGCATTTGTGATGTGTGGAATTACCATATTGGGTCAAATGAAAATGAAGAAAAGAAAACACGGTTCAATCAGACTTCTGCAAACTGTTTGACAAAATGCCTGTGCACATAAAGTTGTAAAAATTAATTTTTTTTGCCTAGTAATTTAGCTCGGGATATTTTAGA
Organism: Sequoia sempervirens; assembly: GCA_007258455.2. Lineage (NCBI taxonomy): Eukaryota > Viridiplantae > Streptophyta > Pinopsida > Cupressales > Cupressaceae > Sequoia > Sequoia sempervirens. Next base: position 10,189 of record VDFB02105804.1, read on the forward strand.
ATTGATAATATTTTAAGTTGGGCTCAATCATTTTATTTTGAAATACGCAACTTATATATTATTATAAGGCCAATGTAATATTCAAATTAGTATTCTCAACACTTTGTTCAAACTTCTAAATTTTTTTAAATACTTGGAGGGAAAAACAAAATAAATAAAATAGAGGGCTTGAAGTAAATCACTTATAAAAGAGAAGACAAGGCTCACATCAAATCATCCATTATCCTTTATCATCATTCCTGAGTTCAAATTTTAAATTTGCTTTCAAGAATGGAAATCTTAGTTGGTAATTCCAGAGGATGAAAACCCTCTTGGAATCTCATTGGATTTGAGGATGAAAATGTGCATCTCCATTTAGGTGATTTTGCACAAGGATCACTATTATGCTTCAGTTGGATAACAAGTTAGATTTGCAAGAAAATTCCATGTCATCAACATTATTGTTTCTTACTTGGTGAATTATATTCATATATTTTTGGCTTTTAGTTGTTATACCTTTTGTGAAAGATTTAATATATCAGTTATTTGTGTAAGATTTAATTTGCTAAATATAATACTATTTATTGTTTTAACTTTTAACTATTTATCAATAGATAAGGCTGCTACACTCTAAGTCATAGTGTTTGCTGAATTTTAGCAATGAAGTTTGAAATTCAGCTAACTTAAAAGAAAACTGAAAAAATTGTTGTAGTTAGCCCAAAAATTCGTACGGATAAGGCTTAGGTTTTCTATTAAAATATATATTTTTAAAAGGGAGTCTTTGGATGTTTAATTTGTACCACTTATGTTGAATCATTGGCCGATGTGATGACCATTGCAAAATCAAATGAGCTTGGGAGATCTACTTCAAAATCTGGTGTTGTACAATATCTTACTTTTGAATCTCACCATTGGCCAAACATTTTAAAATTTAAAATTAGATTTTTATTTATAGTACATTTATTATTTAATATATATTTTATTTATATATTAATAATATTTAAATTAAAATTTTAAACATATTTATATTACAATATTTTTAAATGTACTACAATGTATTCAAATTTTACCGATGTTGCCGAATTGCCCAGTTCACTTGCCGCTTCCGAGTAAGGTATGTCCCAAAATTGGGTATTGCTTGGAATCCCCATGGAATTGGGTAAGGTTCATATTTTTGAAGGCATAAACGTTTCAACTAGCTTCTAGTTGAATCCCAATGAATCCATTGTTGACATGGCATTTCCAAACATATCTCAACACGATTCAAGCACAATTTGCCTAGTTTTTTTTGAATGAACGAAAACCCTAATCTATTGTTCTAAAAAGCGTTTTGTTTTCACATTATTCACCTAGATTGGGAACTGGATGGAGTTTTTCCATATTTGGACCAGAAGGTCATTTTTTGAAATGACTACAGAAATCTTTTATGAGGAATTATACATCATATGCCCACATCCTCATGTGACTCCTTTCCCCAATGGATTGGCTTGTTCCCAAGAGCACTCGACCCAATCTGCTTTTGTGAGTCTATGACGACATAGTTTTATATTTTACTTTTAGTAGTTTTAGATTTTAATATTGTTAATTATAATATATTATTTTAATTTATTAATATCATTATAACAATTAATAAATTAATTTATAATGTTTAATAAATATTAAATATAAATTGTAATATAAATGGACTAATAGACTAAAATTTTAACATTTATTATTTTATAATTTAATTTATAATTAATAAATGCAAATATTTAATAATATATAATTACTATATATGTTGTCAATAGATTATATTTATAGTTTAATAATTAATTATTAATATTGTATTGTTAATTCAAATTGTTATATTAATACTATTATATAATATATAATCATTTAATTATATTTATTATTTCTCATTATAATATTAATTTATTAAATTGTATATGAAATAATTAAATGTTATAATTACACTATTTTTTTTAATTATTATTTTTAGGCTGCAAATATGTATATATTTGTGATTTTGATATATTTTTTGTATGGATGTATCCTAACATACCTAATCCCCAAAAAACTTCTGCCATACCAATGTACATACCCACGTATCCATACTTGATTCGGAAACTTAGAATTTTATATTTTTTAAAAAATCATATTTTTATAGGCAAATTTATTCTCGATTCTTTTTCCTTGTCAAATTTCATTTGAATTTTATTGTTGCCAAACACAAACTTGAACTCGAACCTTGTGACATAGGCTGCACTTATTGGCGAATATTTAATATCATTATTATTATATTGCTAACCAATAACTGCCATACCAAATAAAGTATTAAATTGCAGCATTTAACTTCTTTGGTGATAGCCTAAGTTGCCGGTTCTAGTATGAGATCGGGTATGAGATATGGGTACGTTGATACAACACTTTTTTTTCTTGGGTATGGTACGGCTATATATATATATATATGCAAAAAATTTAAAAAATATATAGAATTGTAAATACTTTTGATAGTATGATATTTCATCATTGATCAATTGTAGTGATAAAAATAAATGCCAATTTATAGTTCAAAATTTCAATATTATGTCATATCATATATGTCTAGGACTCTAGAGTCACAATTTGAATGAAAATCATTACAATTACAAAATTGAAATAAATACAATAAAAAAATTGTATGATTGTCTTTAATCTTCATCAATTATCAAAAGGATCTAGATCAAGGTCATCATTTGGTTCAACATCATTTGAACCACAAGTAAATGCATTGCCACTTATACTAGGTGCATCATGTGTAAGAGTCTCATCATCATCATCTATAGTGACTCTAGCAAGCTCTACAATAGACACATCCAAGTTGGCACACTTAGGGGCTATGTCCCAATGCTTCATTGAACCTTCCTTGCACTCATCTTGCTTATGTGATAGAAGACACAAGCTTGAATGGACGTAAACCAAGTCTTTGCTTTTTTTCTGCAGTCAACCGGTTATGCTTTACTGAGTGGATAAAGGAGTATGTACTCCAATTCCGTTCAGACGAAGAAGAACGTGCAACCTGTTGAAATTGGAGAGAAAACCAAAACAACTTAAAAATAAAAAATGCAAAATAAATTAAAGAATGGTAAGTACTAAAGTCTACAATACAAATGTTAAATAATAAAAAATAAAAAATGCTTGTGATAGAATCTTGATTGCAAGAGGCTGGAGGAACAAATATCTTGCCCATGGATGTACCACCATTTATGAGTATCTACATTGTATTGGTCTTGAAGAGAACAAATACTATGATCTCATCTTGAGATGAACATGCCAAACTCTTTCCTAACATTTTCCACCACTTTTGGATCTGAGAAGAGTCTTTTGAATGCCCATTTGTACCCATTAGCAACTTCACTATCTCTATATGGTGGAGTTCTCATTGGCAAAGCAAGTATTTGTGCACTATAGTATTTGGGACAATGCATTATGCAAGGAGATGCAATGGTGTGTTCATCTTGTTCCAACAGTGATGAATGAATTTTTCAACACTTGGGATAAATGTTTCTGTAGGGTCATTCTTTTTTTGTGCTATTATGACCTTAATTTTTCCTATCATGGAGTCAATTCCATCATAGATTTTCCCCAAATATGGTCGATTTGTATCAGCAAACCTGATCATACTCATGATAGGCTTGGTTAAACTCGAGACATAGTCCGCACGAGCCCGCCAATTGTCATCTAGGATCAATGACTTGACCTTCTTGGCCCTCTCTAAATTTGATTGCTTCCAAATACTCCATTGGTTGTTAATAGCCATGGCACCCGATGCCTCTCGCACCTTCACAAGTCGTCTCAAAATGATTGTGTGTGATGCAAATCGGGTCTCAACAACCTAGGATCATGTAAAAAATAAGTTAATAACACATTCAAATATATTATATAAGTATACATGGCATAAATAAAATTAAATTGACCTTCAACAATTTCAAATTTGAGAAAGTCCTGAAAATGCCTTGCGACATATGGTGGTTTGTCACAAACATTTGGATCACCTCACCCTCTTGGTATCTAGCTTTTACCCACTCTATTTCAATGCCAATTGCTTGCATCACCAAGTTAAGGGAGTGTACGGTGCATTGTGTCCAAAAAATGTGTTCATACCTTTCCTCAACCAAAGCACTTATAGCCCTGCAATTTTTCACATTGTCTGTAATGATTTGAACAACATTTTCAAGACCCACCATCTCTATGGACTCAATGAGGATTTTAGAAATGAATTTTGCATCCTTGATTTTCCCCTCACAATCAACCGCCTTCAAAAACATTGCCCCTTTGGGGGACACTGCAATAACATTTATTAAATGAAGCAAATCAAAGCTCCGAGTCTAACCAAATTGAGAGCATTTGCAGCAAATCAATTAAATAAACCAAGAATTTCAATCAAATTTTAATGGAGCAATCACAAAGATAAGTCTGCTATAATTTATTTATTTATTCTTGTCCAGATTTACATATTAAAATGTTCAAACAAAAATCGGCATTATTCAAATTGCCTTCCCTTGTTCTTACATTGGATTGTTTACACCTCCATCGCCTCCAACTTCTCTCTATGCCACGCCAGATAATGGTATCTTAATCCTGCTCAAATTACCAGCCAGATGATGGGTCGATACCTTGTCTTTTTGCCAATTTTAGCTGTGGTTTTTTTCCATTGATTTTGGCGTCGAGAATCTCTTTCAGCTGCTGCGCCTAACTCCTCATCTTTTGCTCTTCCCTTTCACGCCAAAAGTCAAGAGTCTTGTTTTGTTTTTTGTTTTTTTTCTTGCCTAATGGAAAGAAGCACCATTAGCCATTCATCTCCCATGCCTCACCAAAAATTTATCACCCAACTTGGGCACCAAACATTAGGAAGTTATATTAGTATTTTTTTTAAAATTCTGCCTTGCAATATAAAACTCCAACGTTGACTTAGCGATGCTATTAAAACAACTCCCAGATTGGAATGCCAGACAGACATGTAAACGGTAACCTCAAGTATTGAATTTTTGTAGATGAACACACACACACCAAAACGAAAATTCAAAACAAACAAACCAAAAATGTAAAAGAGTTGATGCAGATTACAGGCATACCCGGATGCTCCGGCATCAAACACACCAGGTACGAAAATGTTCCATGAGTGTGTAGCTCATGAACATTTTGACAAGGTTGGAATTGAGATCCCAAACTTCGCCAAGTCTGAAGCATTGACCTAAGAAGCCTCATCTGCTGCACGGTTTTTCCAACAAACCATATATTCCCAATATTCCTTTCTCCTTGTCTTCTTGGCTATGCGTGAATCAATGATTTCATCAACTTCATCAAATCTTCTCTCTGACAATTGATGGATCCATTCATGTACACCTGACAAATCTGAAAGTTTATCTTGCTGTCCACTTGATTCACCTTCATAATATGGATACAAATCTGTGACATTAAATATTGGAGAAATATCAATGCCAATTGGAAGCTCAATCTCATATGCATTTGGTGAGAACTTCCACAAAACCTTGCACGGGCCTATCTTCTTCCACTTTAGTTTATTGTATGTTCCCTGTGGGAACCTCTCCTTCCTCAAATGTACCATCAGCAAATCACCAATCTGAAATTCTTGCTCTCTTCTATGTGCATCAGCATACTTTTTTATATTTACTAGCAGTTTTCTCCAAGTTCTCCTTCACCTCTTTATGCAAATCATGTATGTATTCAGCAAAATCTTTTGCTACAACAATTTTCCTACTCAAATCTGCACTATCCCTCAACTCATCAACACCCTTGGGGCTGTACTGTGATGTCCCCATCCTACTGAAGCAATTAAGATAAGTATATTTTCTAATATCTTTGCATTTCTCAATAAACATATATAGCTATACATACACATACATACATACATACATACATACATACATATATATATATATATATATGTATGTATGTATGTATGTATGTATATCTATACTTACAAATATTTAAATATAATTATATAAAAAATAATAATAAAAGATATCATCCATGAACAATATTAATCAATTCATTTATGTAGCCGATTAAGAACAAATTAAGTCAATAATGAAGCAATGCGAAGGAAAGAAGATTAGACGCATCCTCTTAGAGAGACACAAGAAGAATGAAAGGATGCATTGGCGCCTATATTTAGTGGAAACCTTGTAGAGAATCGGATCATCAGAAGAAGAAACAAAAGGACGCAATGAAGAAAGGAGAAAATCAATCGATCAAGAAGAATAGAAGACAATTAGTGGCGTATCTTAGAATACTTACCGGGATTCAATTGAATAAAGGAACTGAATGTGGGAATGACTGAGTAAAGAAACATAGGAGACGGGAGGAGATCAATACTACCAAACATTGAGTAATCAAATGCTATTGCCGTCTCATTTATATTAAGGGATTTATTCATTGAACTTCATTATTACTGCTGGAGACACTTGTATAATTGCTTGGCGGGAAGTTGAGAGTAGAAGTCGGGATTTATACTTCCGTTATATCTGTTGAAGTGGCGCGATAGTATATGTGCCATCGCATTCATTTGAGGGAACCGCATATATGGTAATATTGCAAAATAACGGAATTAAATCACCTTATTGAGCACAACGAATTAATGGAGGAATAACGAGAGAGCATTACGGGAAGCATGGCTTCAAGGAATCGTGAATGACACTGCCGCTCACATATTCATCTTCTCAAATACATTGTCATTAACTCTGGCATCGTTTGTGATCAAGAGCATTTGTGACACATATGCTGTTCGAATTCTCTAGTGATAAAGACGGGTTCAAGAGTTTCTGATATCAGGCACTGGAAGTTGTCAATACCAGCTAACATACCTGTATTATGCTATGGTTTCTATCAACATTGATGTCCAACGACCATTCTTATATTCAAGACATAGCTTTCTAAATTTGTTATCCTGACCGAGGAAGAATTAATGATGTTTGAAGTGTATATTGGGTTTATTTGGCCTACAATATAAGTAGTTGGAATATCAATTATTTATATTTTACGGACGTTGCTGCATGAACATATTTTCTGTTATATGTAATGCTGGTGCACTGCTCTATTCATTAATTTGAATTGGTATCATTGAAATTCTACAACCTGAGCATAAGCCCTATCACTAATTTGCTGTGTATCTGAGTTGATGTGTATAAGAATATTGAGTTGCAAACATTAGACTACCAGCAAATATAGATGTTCAGTCATCTCAGACTAAGCTAAGCCAAATTTGTTTGACAAAAAACATTGTCAAACCTGGGAGATCGACAATAACCTTGGCCTCAAAGGTCGGGGTTATTACAGTGGTATCAAAGCATCGGTCTTGCCAAAGATAATGCAAACCTATCACAGAAGGGGGAAACATGGCCAATCAGCTGGCTCAAGAACTGAAAACCTTCATGGAGCAAACCAATGAGAAGTTCGAGAAGACCAATCAGCTAATTCTCCAAGCTCTTCAAAGCATAAATAGCCACCACACACAGGAAATAGCCAATCCAAGGAAAGAAATGCAATCAAATCACTCCGAGAATGAACATTCAACCCAAAGCTCCTCTCTAAGACCAACCATGCCACCTTTCCTTCCAAGCAAAAATGTCGTACAAGGAATAGAAGAGCGAAATTCATATAGTGCAAAAGATATCACACTTATGTACGCTGAGTTAGACCCTGCAGTTCAGAAACTTGTACCCTTCAAGGAATATTATGAAATCAAAACTCAGGCCAACTCAAGCAAAAGAAAGGATCAGACCAGGAAAGACCTTAAATCTCGGGTTAACAAGATGACATTGCCCTCTTTTGACGGCTCTGGGAAGACCACTGCACAATCGTGGGTTCAGAAGCTTGATACTTATCTCTCCCTTAGCCCCATAACCGAAGAAGATGTCATCAAGTTTGCTGTCCTACACCTATCAGGGATAGCTCACGATTGGTGGCACCATGGACTCATCACACAAGGTCACCAGAATATAACCACCTATAGTGAATTCACTCAAAAACTCATTAATAGATTCGACCAAAGGCATCCCGAGTGGTATTTCAAGGAACTCACCCAGCTTAGGCAACAAGGGATAGTGGAGGAATATGCAAATGACTTCCAAAGGATAGCCATCATGGTCCTCGACCTATCTCAAAGAAGGCTCACCTACCTATTCATTGAAGGACTCAGGGAACCAATCAAGAACATAGTAAACCCATTAGAGCCCCAAACAATGGGGGAGGCAATTCAAAGGGCCATAAAGGTAGAATCCAACTCTCCAAAAGAAAAGGCTAAGAACCCTTCGCTCAAGTCACAACCCGAACAAAACCAACGAAGGGGAGATAATAGAAGAAGAGCATGCCACTTTTGCAATGAACCTTGGGTCGTAGGCCATCAGTGCCTTGACAAGGAAGCAAACAGATGAAGGAAAGAATTAATGGATAGAGGCTTATGTTTTAGATGCAAGGAACCTTGGGGTCAAGACCACAAATGCAAAAAGGGACAAATACACAAGATAGAGGAAGCATCAGATGAAGAATCAAGAGAAATTCCTACCAAAAGGGCAAAATATGATGGCTCTTGACTAAAACAAGAGATGAACTCTTGAATGTAATATCTTCAAATAAGCTAATAAGATATTCTTCATGCACAAGAATAGGACTTGAGGATAATATGCAATATTACATTATAATACAAATAAAGGCTCAAGGTTGGATATACTTGCGAAACCAAGTGTCCAGAGGGCCTGAAAGAGATGTTACAATCTTTTTCAGGATTAATAAGGTTGGATACACTTAAGAATAAGGTATCTAGAGGGCTTGGGAAGAGATGTTCCAATCTTTTCACAGGAGGGCTGGATACGCTCCACAGGGAGATATCCAGAGGGCCTGGGAAGAGGTGCCACAACCCCTTTTCCTAGGATTCCAAGGCTGGATACCCTTAAATAAGGTATCCAGAGGGCCTGGGAAGAGATGTTTCAAATCTTTTTCTAGGAAGGCTGGATACACTCCATAGTGAGATATCTAGAGGGCCTGGGAAGAGGTGTCACAACCCTTTTCCCAGGATTCCAAGGTTGGGTACCCTTAAACAAGGTATCCAGAGGGCCTGGGAAGGGATATTCCAAATCTTTTCCTAGGGAGGGTTGGATACACTCCATAGTGAGGTATCCACAGGGCCTAGGAAGAGATATTCCAAATCTTCTCCCAGGAGGGCTGGGTGCACTCCCTAGTGAGGTACTCAGAGGGCTTGGAAAGAGATTAGTTGTAACAAGATGTTACAATCTTTTTCTAGGATGAAGACCACTGTACCGGCAAAGAACATCAAGAGATCAAGGAAGAATTGCTTGAGGACAAGCAATGTCAAGCGGGGGAGAGTTGTGATGTCCCCATCTTATTGAAGCAATTAAGACAAGTATATTTTCTAATATCTTTCTCAATATCTTTGCATTTCTCAATAAACATATATATATATATATATACTTACAAATATTTAAATATAATTATATAAAAAATAATAATAAAAGATATCATCCACGAACAATATTAATCAATTCATTTATGTAGCTGATTAAGAGCAAATTAAGTCAGTAATGAAGCAATGCGAAGGAAAGAAGATCAGACGCATCCTCTTAGAGAGACACAAGAAGAATGAAAGGATGCATTGGTGCCTATATTTAGTGGAAACCTTGTAGAGAATCGAATCATTAGAAGAAGAAACAAAAGGACACAATCAAGAAAGGAGAAAATCTATTGATCAAGAAGAATAGAAGACAATTAGTGGCGTATCTCAGAATACTTACTGGGATTCGATTGAATAAAGGAACTGAATGTGGGAACGACTGAGTAAAGAAACATAGGAGACGGGAGGAGATTGATACTGCCAAACATTGAGTAATCAAATGCTATTGCCGTCTCATTTATATTAAGGGATTTATTCATTGAACTTCATTATTACTGCTGGAGACGCTTGTATAATTGCTTAGCGGGAAGTTGAGAGTAGAAGTCGGGATTTATACTCCTGTTATATCTATTGAAGTGGCGCGATAGTATATGTGCCATCGCATTCATTTGAGGGAACTGCATATATGGTAATATTGCTAAATAACGGAATTAAATCACCTTATTGAGCACTACGGATTAACGGAGGAATAACGAGAGAGCATTACGGGAAGCATGGTTTCAAGGAATCGTGAATGACGCTGCCGCTCACATATTCATCTTCTCAATACATTGTCATTAACTTTGGCATCGTTTGTGATCAAGAACATTTGTGACACATATGGTCAAATTCTCTAGTGATAAAGACGGGTTCAAGAGTTTCTGATATCAGGCACTGGAAGTTGTCAATACCAGCTAACATACCTGTATTATGCTATGGTTTCTATCAACATTGATGTCCAACGACCATTCTTATATTCAAGACATAGCTTTCTAAATCTGTTATCCTGACTGAGGAACAGTTAATGCTGTCTGAAGTGTATTTTGGGTTTATTTGGCCTACAATATAAGTAGTTGGAATATCAATTATTTATAGTTTATGGACATTGCTGCATGAACATATTTTCTGTTATATGTAGTGCTGGTGCATTGCTTTATTCATTAATTTGAACTGGTATCATTGAAAATCTGCAACCTGAGCATAAGCCCTATCGCTAATTTGCTGTGTATCTGAGTTGATGTGTAACCTAAGAATATTGAGTTGCAAACATTAGACTACCAGCATATATAGATGTTTAGTCATCTTAGACTAAGCTAAGCCAAATTCGTTTGACAAATAACATTGTCAAACCTAGGAGATCGACAATAACCTTGGCCTCAGAGGTCGGGGTTATTACATGTACCCATACACAATTTGGAACGGACTCTTTCCTAGACTTTGATTAACTAAATTATTATAAGCAAACTCAACTTGTGCCAATGTCAAATCCCACTGATTTGGTTTATCCCCAACCAAACACCTCAATAAATTACCCAAACTTCGATTCACAACTTCATTTTGATCATCGGTTTGAGGATTGTAGGCTGAGCTAAAACTCAATTGTGTTCCCATTTTCTTCCACAAAGTACGCCAAAAATGACCAATAAATTTTGTGTCCCGGACTGAAATAATAGTTCTTGGCAAGCCATGTAATTGAACTATTTCTTTGAAAAACAAAGTAGCTATATGGGAAGCATCACTACACTTTTTACATGGTATAAAATGAGCTATTTTTGAGAATCTATCCACTACAACAAAAATTGAATCATTACCTCTTTGTGTTCATGACAAACCTAAAAAAAAATCCATGCTAATTCATTCTCATGGTCTCTCCGGTATTGGCAGTGGCTGGTACAATCTGGTGTTTTGTCTCACTTCTTTTGCATATTGACATACCCGACACCCTTGCACCATTCTTTTTACATCTGCACCCATTCTGGGCCAATAATAACTCTCATTCAGCTGCGCCAATGTTTTGTCCACTCCAAAATGTCCACTCAAACCTCCACTATGTTTTTCTCTCAACAAATTTTCCCTCATGGAACCTTAAGGTATGCACAATCTCTTCCCTTTAAACAACAAATTTTCTTGAATAAAATACTCCAACCATGGAGTTCTATCCACTCTCATTGGACTTTTACACGCTGCCCAAGCTGTTTTAAAATCAGCATCTTCCTCATACAACTCTCCCATTGAATCAAAACCAACAACACTTACCCTCATCTCATTCAACAACAAACACCTTCTACTCAATGCATTAGCAACTCTATTTGATTTTCCACTTCTATGTTTTAAAACAAATGAATAGATTTGAAGAAATTCAACCCACTTCACATGCTTTTGACTCAACTTACCTTGGCTGTTAATGAATTGCAATGCATGATGATCGGTGTACAATACAAACTCCTTTAGTAGCAAATAGTGTCTCCACTTCTTGAGTGCTTGTACAATCGCATAAAACTCTTGGTCATACACGGAGTATTTTCTCATTGCCTCATTTAACTTTTCGCTG
>VDFB02105805.1:0-146233 GCA_007258455.2 Sequoia sempervirens
AAATAAATTACGCCGGAAAAAGAGAAAATCCATGAGCAAAATTAAATTCGCCATGAATTAAAACTTGGAAAAATCGAATTTAATTGGACATTTAATGTTTTTTTTCAAAATTTTGAAAATCAAAGATAAACATCTAGCAAAAAAATCGAATTTCGGAAAATCAAAGAGATTTCCCTGGACAAAGTCGAGCCATTCCGTTGAAGAAGTTGACATGAAAATCACTATGCATTTTTCCGTGATGGAATATGGAGTGATGGTTCCTTTATGAGGAAGACGTGAGGTGTTCAGGAACGACGGCTATCATTTTATTTTGTGTGTATTGCAAAATGTCATTTGGTGAATTATATCGAGCCTTTGTATGGAGTCATGTGTGATTCATGAGAATGGTTTTTGATGCTTTGCGCTTTTCTCATTAATTTGGGGGCTGATTCGAGGAAGTCGTTCTTGAGTCGTGTTCTTTGTTTTGGTGGTAGTCGGCTTGTTGCAAAAGAGATTTTTCTTCTGAGTGTTTGTGGGTGTGACGTGGTGTAGCTGCAAGTATTGATATAGGCTTTCATGTCATAAAATCTTCAGCAGACCTTTCATTTTTAATGCCTTGCCATGAAAGGATATAGAAAATCCATGTGATTATCCTCCTGAATATATTACAGCAATTTGGGAAGGTTGAGTTCTTTTCTTGAATCGATATGGAAGTCTCAGCCAAGTTCGAGGTGTCTATCATAGTTTAGAGTACTATTGAATCCTTTAGTCTGCTAATGAAGGAGATTAAATTCTATGCATTCACTTTATTTTTAGTGGAAGCAGTTGAGCTTTATGCAGTAGTCAAAAAAATTTATCCTTTTGGAGTATACAGTCCTCTATGATGGAGGCCAGAATTTAATGGAAGTTTTTAAAATTCAATAGGTTCTATTGTTGCATATGGATGTATCTTCTCTCATTATGATGGGCACGACTTTGTAAATCTGTTGAAGAACTTGAAAAAGATATGCAGATGAAGAATGTTTTAATAAGATTGGAGAAAGGAATGAAGTGTTGTTGCAAAAGGTGTTAAGTTGAGAGTTTGAACAAAAGTCTTTCATAGGTTGGTCAGTGTTTTTGCAAGCATGCGTTCACAATCTTGAATTCTATGTTTCTGAAGTTGGTGCTTCAGCAGCCTGGAGTTGGTGCTTCAGCATCTTGGAGTTGGTGCTTCAAGGAGAGTTGGTGATCACTTTTGTAATCTGGGTTGGTGCCCATTGTTGTTAATGAAAGCTATTAATCTATAGTGGTTTTTTACCCAAAAGGGTTTTCCACGTGAAAATTGGTGTTCTTCTTATTGTTTACATTGTTGATTCTGATGGTTTTGAGTTTAAAAGTTTAAAATATTGATTCACCCTCGCCCCGCCCCGACTCCCTTCCCCCGCCCAATATTTTTTGTGTGCTCTTCACTTTCAACCCCAAAAATCCCTTGCTACAACTTGCCACCAATTTAAGCATTAATAAGGGTAAAAATCTAAGGGGCGGCACGCATTGGTTGTGCATATTTGCAAAACTAATTATCAAGGGAGCCATAGTAGGGTTGGACACAATTTATTGGGTGAGAGTGGACATGGAGTCAATGTTTGTAAAGATATAACATTGGAACAATGGGTTGAAATGGCAAAGTTGGTTGGAGAGTGTGAAGAAAAGAGACTAGAAATACTACACAACATTCATCTAGACCATTGCAATCTATTGGAGCATTCTAATATATCAGCTAGAGTGGGTTATGATAGAGGGAAGAAGAAGACCACTTCTATTGTAGGTGATAAAAATACAATGATTAGGGAAGAAGAAGACCACATCTATTGGGTTATTGAATTTGCAAAAACGTGAGCGATGATTTAATGTTCAAGTTCTTTTATGATCATGCCATCCCACTTCATTTGGCAAGGTCTCCTTATTTCAAAGGAATGTTGAAAGATGCAATAGTAGCTAGACCCTCTTATGTTCCCCTTAGATAACACAAATTGTGTACCTCCCTCCTCGACAAACAATTTAATGGAGCAGATGAAACAAGCATGGATTGGCAGTGGTTGTTCCATTGTCATGGATGGATGGACTGATATTCAACATTGACCAATCATTATTATTATTGTTACATGTTTTGCTAGTTTGTACTTTCTTAGAGATATTGATTGCTCTAAAAAACATAAGGATAATGATTACCAATTTGGTCTTTTGAAGGCCATAGATGAGGTTATATTCTAATCTTGTACATGTTGTGACAAATTCAAGTTGTGTTTGTAAGTTAGTTGGCTTGATGGTTGAGAGCACTTACAAACATGTCATTTGAACTTTATGCTATGTCCATGCTTTGAATAATGCTTTGAAAGACGTTGGCAAAATAGATTATGTAACCATCACACTTCACTTGCATTATTTTGATCTTATTCAAAAAAAGAATTCCTCAAACCAGTTTAGACTAGATAAGATATCTATTTTATTTTACTGGAGAGGATGCTAGAGGTCCAAGATGCTCTACAATCCATGGTAGTTTGTGCAAAGTGGAAAAAGTTGGCTCTATCAAAGTGCAATCCATCGTTAGAGAAAGTGTTTGATGACACTTGGTCCTCCAATATCAAGTAAGAAATTTTTATTTAGTATGTCTCTCATAATTTAAAATTTAATATTAGGTAAGAATATTTAATTTTCAAATTAAAATTTAAAGTTTTAATATTGTTAATGTTTGATATTTTTTTAAATGTTGATTGCAAATTTCTTTGTTATATCATATCACTTATTGTGTCATGCCCCAACGTGAATAATAGGGAAGAAAGCATGGATTAATATATGCAGCGACTTAATGTAATGAGAGCAGCGACGGGAATGTAGCAATTAAGTATAAAGATAGTATTCAAAGTAAACAAAGGCAGTTGTAAAGATTAATTTAAGGACAGTGATCTCCCTCAAAAGATTGATAATATTAAGGGATAATATTAATAAATATTAATTATCCCTTAAACGAATGGACATGCCTCTTGGACGAATGCATACCATGAAAGGGGGCGTCTCTCAGCCCTTCGCAGATATAAGAAGAAGTAAAGTCAATACTCAATAGCAATCAGCATCGAAGGAGAAATAAAAGATCCAATTGTCATCCATTAGCAGATCGACTAATCTGCAAATCTAAGATATCAATCATGTTCAGTATAGGAAATTGCAGGCATACAATCTAGTACGGACTATAGAGATAGTATGCAGCGATTAATTTATAAATAAGTTTGATTTCTCTCACATGCATATGTCATAGTACTGCTGTAATGGATCAATACTTAGATTATAAGAAATAGATTATATATATATTTATGTATGTCTTTATCCTATGATCAATCAAATGTAATGTTGAAGGAAGCAAGTTAGGAGGATGCAGTTTACGGGCCTCCCATGCTAAGTAGGCCACTCTGAGGATGGAATTGTCTTAGTCTAGACGTTCCTGCCGCTTGGGACCAAGTGGTGTGTTGTCTTGGTTTGGACGCTTGTGCTCTTGGGCTTAGATGGGTTGAGTAGTTTACAAGCACCCCTTTCAAGGCTTTCCTATCAAGCCAAACTATGATTGGTTGTTAGGATGGATTCAAGGAGTTTCAATCATAAGAGGGGCGGATAAGGCAGCATGGATAGGGAAAGCAGATACAAGTTTATCCACCAAGTACGCTTGGGGTGGAATCATCTTAGTTTGGATGTTCCTACTGCTTGGGCCAAAGGGTGGGTTGTCTTAGTTTGGACGCCTGTGCTCTTGGGCTTGGTATGGACAGCTTTGGGCGGACTTATCATGTTCCTCATCCAAATCCTATTATGATTAAGACTTCCACCATGCATTATGGATAATGTGTAGATAGTTTTGAAATAGTTATGTATCTGCATGATTTAAATAGATAAGCCATTAATGTTGATCATATGAAGTAAATTCCAAAGGCATCTAACCTAATTGCAGGATCTAAACCAAGATTTATCTCACTTGAAGTATTTAAGTGGTAAGTTAAAACCCTAACTACATTATATTTGTGATTCTAGGCAAGATTTAGGGTTATCCAAAAAGGGAACATTACATATTGTGAGAGTGATTAGGTTTGTCAATACAAACTCTCCTAGCCTTGGAGAAATTTATGAGAATTTGATAGCATGCTTGATCAAATGAGGCAAGTGATTCGTGACAAGGATCATAGAGTACAATTAAATGTGGAGCATATCAGACCTATTGTCATAAGTGGAGCACAATATACACCCCTCTTCATATGGCTTCCTATGCTCTTAATCCCAAGTGGTACACACCTAGACTTGGCCAAATTTTTCCTTCTGAACATGATGAGGTGATGGAGGGGTTTATTAAGGCATTGAGGAGGCAATCATACTTTGGGAGCAATGGCTTCAACTTTCTGATCTTCAAGGTCCTACATTCAGCAAATCAAAGGCAATTGCACAAAAAAACCCCATTTGATGTTGCAATTTCATTGGAAGGAAAAACCAATGTTGAAGCAACTTGCTATTTGTCTAGTCTAAAAGATTGCTAGTTCCTTTGCTTCAAAGAGAAATCGGTCCACCTATGGCTTCATCCACTCAATCAAGAGAAACAAGCTTACCTCTAAATGAACTTCAAAGCTAATTGCAGTTTGTAATGCCTTGAGGCTGTAGGATCAGCAAACTATCGAGTATCAACAAACTCCAACAACACATTAGGATGTTGACCCTAAAAATGTTAGGCAAACTAACGAGGATGAGGTGCAACAAGGATTGGTCAAGCTTCAATTGGATGAGCCACTACAGCCATAGAATGATGCAGATAGCTCATTTGATATTGATAGCCCAAATAAAGTATAGTTGTATTTTGATGTTTGAGACTTTGAGTTCAAATGAAGCGTAGTTGTATTTTGATGTTTGAGACTTTGAGTTCAAACTTTCAACCTTAAAATTTGAGCAATGAAATAGAAATTGTATTGTTGTTATCAGTTATGCTATACAATCTTATGCTGTCACAATTAATTGCTGTTATACTGCTGTTAAGCTGCCAACAGTTATACTCATCCTACTGTTATAATTCTGGTGTTAACAGTTATAATGTTGTGTTTGATCTTGAACTTGTAGCGTGCGTGTGTATGTGTATTTTGCCATCACCAAAATGGTCCTCTTACTGCCATCCCACCATCTCTGTCCCTGAAACTCCATGGAACATAGCTTCTAAATAGTTAATTGCATATAGCACAAATATTAGAGCATTTTGTCATGTCTACAAGATTATATTACAATAAATAAAATTTGTGTAGCATGCTTAAATCCTATTTCCATTTAAGATAATATGCATAAATCCTGATTTGTTGTTTTAGGAAAAAAAGTGCAGCATCCCTATCAAACCCCTTGCCATAGTAAATTCCTGGCTAATCACTTTCATTTTAAAGGCTTGTGGAAACCCAGAAATTAATGTAAGATTCTAACTTCCAATTTCCATTGCAGATTTATCAAAACCCAAATTTTCTGTTTGAAAAAGGTAGCATCCATATCCAAAAATTAGAGACAAGCATTTCTATAGTTAGATGGTATCAAAAACATAGGATAATAGAAAGGCACAAACCACGAAGGGAAGGACAAAGAATGCATGTATAGCAACTGCTGATGTGACATCATAGGGAGATAGTTCATTGCGGCCCTACGAACTGCAGCTTCTTTTGCCACCTTAAGCCAAGCTGGAGTTGCAATATTAGCAGCTTCTCCACAGTTAAAACCTATCCAGAGAAGAACAGAGGTTGAAAATCCAATGAAAATAAACCACAATAAAACTCTTTGACAAATTACTTGATTTTTAATGGAAAAATGTAACAATACAGTACTCATGCAAATTAACTACATAAGATTTGGCAACAGTTTGTGCAGGGCATCCTATTTTTATTTCATCCAAAATAGCAATATATATTTATAAAGCATACTAGTAGTTAGAGGTTCCTCATCCGCCTTAGAAAAAGCATTGCATGTAAAATACATATCCTGCAAAGAGACAGAACTGGAAGAAAAAGCTCCAACTAAAAGAACGTAGAGGAACAAGCTCACAAAATATACAATGTGAATCCTAAAGATGGAAAAAACTAAAAATCCACTGGGAAGATCATACATATGTAAAATATGCAATAAGAATAAAATTAGAGACAATCAGCATGTCTTAAAATCAAAACCCTTTCCAGCAATAACACCAGCCTTAAGCACCAGATACTCTTTAAAATTTCCCACCAAAACATGTTATTGACTGATGATAGAAGAAAACTAACACTATTAATAAACAAAAACTCAGATTATAGGACCAAATTAAAACAATTTTGGAACAATCATTGTTTGTCCAGTCTCACAAACCTTTATAAACTGTACAAATAGTAGTTTTCTTTTATATAAAGAAAACACCTCTTAGTCTATAAAATATATTGCATTATAATTTATAGTTGGTGGCAAATTAATCTCTTAAGTTCCTTGGCACAGTCATGACTTATTCATTATTTGTAGTGTTCCAAATTCAGGAATAAGAGAAGAGCAGAAAGAATGATTTAAACACCTTACCATGGCTAAATCCTAAGTGATATGCCCTCGGAAAAGTAATAACAAACTCCCCTGGATTCTGTACCAACCTGAAATCCAAAATATAAGTTCATGAAACTATGCCATCACTATCAACATTATTATCAAGAAAGAACCTCAAAATCATAACTTCTTTTTTGGCTAAATCTTTATCAGGTAAGAGAACAAATATTTCTAACAAAAGCTTATTTAAAATTATACACATCAAAGTTAGTCTGAAGCACAACTAATAAAAAAAGCAGATAACCGCAAGTCAGAAGGGAAAAGATCAAAACAACACCTGCAACAAGGAACCCCTTGTTGGATCAGTACTTCTGGAGACATGAGAGTTGTCTTCTCACCTAATATTGCAAATGCAGCTGGCCAACAGTACAAAGTTACAAACAGTTGATTGCGAAAAAAACTCCAGTTGTTATGAAATGCAAATGTTGGAATAGTTATTAGTCACTCAGTCAAATATAGCTTGAAAAACCTCACCAAGTGCATTGAAGTGAATCAACAAAGTAATGAATAAAATCAAAAAAAAATTATGCAAAAAAAATATGTGAATATGTAATAAGCCATACCTAGAGGACTAAGGTGTTCCCCATAGCCATGTACCCGTATAACATCCTCTAATGACGCAGCTGCATCCCCCGGAACAGCATACCAGGTCTTGGGAGAGCCCATGTGTAAGTAGTTCAAACTGTGAAGTTCATGATCTTCCACATGCCAAGCAAACCAACTAAACAACATACCAATATAAACCATTGGCGTAGTCACCCCTGGAACCTCATCGGGCATGTGACGGATTAGAGATCCAGGAGAACGAGCAACAATCCTCATGTTCCAAGCACTGTTTGAGAGTTTCCATCCAGTACCTCCTGGTTCCCTGTCAACATTACTGTCCAAAGTCTTATTTCTTTTCTTCACTCCATCTTCCAGATGGTCAGACAGTTCATCTGTTATTAGCTTGCCGACAACGGGTGATTCTGTAAAATCAGTATCCTCAGCTGATCTGGTGCTCAAAACATGGGTATCCTCTGTAGTGTCTTCACTTAAGGCAAATGCTTTTTTAGAATTCACATTGCTGTTGTCCTTGAGATGTAATTCTTGCATGCTGTAATCAGTTTCAATTTTCTCCTGGTTCTCAAAAGCAACCCGAGACTGTGGCTCTATTTTTCGCTTCCTTGCTTGAGAAGTAGATTGACAAGTGAAAGATTCACTGGGTTCCCCGAAAGCTGTACCAGGTATGTCATTAGCATACTCAATTGAGATAGGTCTGTCCGAAGCTGCCTTCCAAAACATTGTCTCAATTGCCAGTGGAGAAATTTCCTTGCTCGTACCAAGCCGCGACCGGTGAAAAACCCTTGCCTTCGCCTCAAATTGCTCAAGTGTATAACTCTCCCCACTTTCCCATACTGGTTTCTGCACAACAGACTGCATAGGGCCTCCTCGTAACTTCCTAGGACTCCACCCTATTTGTTGATGACGAGTGGCGAATCTGGCCTTACAATCCCCATCACCCACAGGAGCAACTTCAAAAGTCTCGCCTTTATAATCACTACCCTGCTGAGGAGCACAGCAAGTTGATACCGTTGTGTTCATGTTACGGGAAACAGTTAAAGAAGAAAGAGAAGAGCCGTGAACAGCAGCTAGAGCAGTATCTTGGGACTCTGTTAGAGATCTATTAATGTTCGAAATGACCAGCTTCCTTGAAGCCTTAGGGAAAGGAGGTATAATCTTGCATATGCCATATTGAGTTGCTTCTTTTTCGATCTTCAAAATGTAACCTATCGGGTCAGCAAATTCAGCTTCTGTGGGATGGTATTCTGGAGCTACAGGTAAAGACTTGAGCCAAGGAAATATTTCCTCGTCTCCCATCCTAAAATCTGGCAATCACCCACTCCAGGATCAACAAACTACAATTTAAAAATTCCAATTACCCACTGTAGATCCTTCAAAACTAGAACGACCCACCAATTCCTTTTCTCTTAATTTGCAACATAGAACTCCGCAGGACACCTCTTCTTACATCTGCATTACTCGCCCATAACCGTATGCCTGACACAATGAGTACTCAACTAGAGGACTGGAAAGATAAAATTATATAAAACCCAAAAAGAATAATGGAAATCCAATGTGATACAACAAAATGGGAAGAAAATACAAAATTAATTGGGCATGTTTGCCGGGACTTAATAAAACCGAGTAAAGGAGTGCTTTCCAAGGGTTCCAAGTAAAATGGGTATGGACTACCAGGAAATGTACAGTCTTGTTAAAGCTGCAATCCTTATCAAGCTGAAAACATGGAAATCAAAATACATCTTCTGTCAAAACTAGCATATCCAAAGCTCTCGCCGATTTCAGAAACCAATTTTTCAAAGAGAAATTTGGTGTGAACTTAAAATATTAACCACTTACACTATCCAGTTAGTGGTGAAGTAGAGATTCCCGGGGATAGGCCATTTGCCCCGTAGATTTCACTCAGGACATGGCCTGCGTTTCTAAATCTACTTACATTCATTTGGATTTCTTGAAAATGGATGATAAATCGATTGATCGCTACTACCCTTACACTATCAGAATAATTGGTATTTTTTATTTCTGAAAATGCTTCGTGAATTTAATCATTTTGCTTATAAAATTAAAGGACTTTTTTTTCAGCTCATGGTTGAGTATCCGTGCGGATGCTTATATTCGTAACGTTGCATTCTTTCTTTTATTGTTCCCCGTCAAATTGTAAGCTCATGAGGCTTGAACTAATGGCATGAAGCTCTTACGTTGCTTATTTGTTCGTGAGGTACCTGAACTATTGAGCTATTCCTATGTTCCTTAGGAGAAAAGCACCCCTATGAAAATCGTTTTGTGTTCAAATTTCTATTTGCATTCTTTTTTATATTCAACCAAGTACCCAAGGTTTGGAGGGTTAATTTTTTTAATAATTTTTAAAAATCTTCTTTTTATAAAAACAATTGTAATTATAAATAATGGCAATGGATTGTAATAGTATGAATGTCTTAATAAAAAGTCCTTAATTTAAATTTGATGATTATATGAAGCATAATTTATTGAGCATAATTGATCAAAGTGTAGTATGTTTCTTAATTGTTATTTTTTTAAATGTAATAAATAAGGGATGAGACCAAATAACCCTCAATTCTTGATTTTGAATATATTAATATGTACACATCAAATTAATATTTTTAATAATAAATTATTAAAAAATAAATAACTCTTTAAATTAAAAATAAAATACTAAAATAAAACATTTATCTCTTTTTATCTATCTTCTTGAAATAATAGTAGTGAATTGAGAGGTTTTTAAATTATGTCTATTTTTTAGCATCAACATTTGGAACTATACTACATGATCTATCACATTATTTTATTTTATTTTGGTATTCTTCATTTTAATAATGAATAATGTATTATAATTGAAAACATTAATAATAAAATACAAACAAATAAATCTAAAAGCTCCCAAAATTATCTATTTATCTATTTATATATTCATAGTAAATAAAATTTGAAATAAATAATTTGTTTAACTTTTCTATACTAGCACATATTTTTATAAGTATTGTATTATTATTTAAAAATAAAATAATGAAAATTTGTGTATAGTAAAATAAAATAATTTTTAAGTAAATATTTAAATAAATAATATCTCAAAATAGTTAAATAGGCTTTTTGGGTGAGATGCAAATTTTATTATTATATATATAGGCATCGTCAATTCTAGTTCCAGTACTTGTCTATTCCATATAACAAATTGAATATATGTAGAGATTAATATCTTTGATATTTAAAAATTAATTTACAAATACAATCGTTTTTTTTTTACTTTTAACATCGTAACATGTTTTTGCAACCAAAAAAAAATTAAACCTAAAATATTATTCACCTTCTAGATATTTTATTAAATATTCTAGTTTGAAAGATTTTTTAAACATGAAAATGAATGTCAACTATAACGGTATGGTGCATTGATTACAAGCGATGTAGTTATTGCACTCGGAGAGTTTATGAGCATGTTGGGTTGGTGAGGCCAAGGGCTTAGTCCCGGTCCTACGTTTTGATTGGTGATTGTTAGGGGATAGGTCTTGTAATTGTGGTTCCATTCACCAAGCTAGCTAATTAGTACATAGAAATGAAATTTTGGGTTCGTTGAAACTTTTCATTAATCAATCAAAAATTAAATTAATTAAAAATAAAATGAAATAAGATAAATTTAATTAATTTTTTTTTTTTTAAATTATAATGTAACATGTTTATATATACAAATATTAAATATTAATGTATGAAAATTAGTAGGGCTAATTATTTTTCATATTATAAGAAGCCAATTCAAAGCAAAAGATATCAAAGATATCAGAAGAATTTATTAACATAAATATATTAAATATACTTTACATTTAGGTTGTTCTTGGTCTCCAACTAACCAATTTTTCTCTTTGAACTCTTTCATCTGATGATGGATCACGAAGTGTGATCCGAAACGTTGATGCAAAAAACTCACACAATCTAATCCAAAAACAGTTGCAACAATTGAATGGGCTCAACAATCATGCCAAAATGCTTTAGTGGTTAACTTAGACTTCGATAAAAGTCTATAATAGAATTTGTTGGAGCTTCATTCTTAAAATGCTTCATTGGTTGGATTTTGGGCCAAAAATCCAAAAGCATGTTCAAATGTTGTTCAAAGACACTAATGCTCACCTTGTTATTAATAAGCATGTTTTAGATTCTTCCGAACTACAACATTCTATAAGGTAGGGATGTCCTTTATCTCCCTTTTATATGTGCTTGTAGATGATGCCTTAGGATATCTCCTTCAAAAAACTAATCAGATGAACCTTACTAAAGGTATATATAGTCCTCAAAATAAGGTGGTTATTAACTCCCACTTTATTGATGATAGTATGTTGTTCGCAAAATCCTGAAGAAGAGTTAAACAATACCTTGAACATCCTAAATTTGTATTGTGTTATTTTTGGCTTGTCAGCTCATAACAAAATTGAATTTTTGATGTCTCAAAATTGCTCTATTCCTTAATAAATTCTTAAAGAGTGGAGGCAAATTCAACCTAGGAAGATTCTTAGATATCTTAGCATTTATTTTAGTTTGGAGGCTTCTCTTTTTGAAATGTGGGGTTGATTCTTAAAGACTTTAAAATAAGTTGTTTAACCAAGGTAACAAATTATTATCTTTAATAGGTAAGATTCAAGTTGCTAATAAAACTCTTATTGCCACTCATGTGCAACATTCGTCATATTGGATGTCATCTAAGCAAGGCTATGAAAAATTGAACAGAACTATTCAAAAATGCATGTGGTCTAAGTGGGATGGTAATTTGGACTCATTGCTTCTTCTTGGTCTCATTACAGTCAACCAAGTTCTGAAGGGGGGTTTAGGGCTCATAGACTCAAAAACTCAAGGACTGCCTTGCTACAAAATGGATTATTAGAGTTGCTAGTGGAGATGAACCATGGAAAATTTTAGTTTGTCATCAAATCATGGAAGTTACAGTCAAGAACTAGCAAGTTGTTAATTGGTTGGATAGAATGATGTTATCACGGAATCTAGCAGTGCTCGTTCCACAGATAACCCCCCTACGAAACTTGTCTGTTTCCTAGGATTCGTGAAGTTCAAGCACGCATAACGAAGTGATTTTCAAACTGCCTCGAAATGCGTTCTGAAGTCTCGAATAGTCAATTCGAGCATTCCCCCATGTTCGCCTCGCGAAGACCTTCGAAACGAGCTCCTTCGCGAAGTCTCACTGTTCGTACTTAGTGAATTGCGAAAAATGCAGTGGCACTGAAAAAGTGTGCTCCTGCTCTGAAAGCCAAAATTTGGCTAAGTCTGAAAAGTGCAAGGGCGCTAAAATTTAGCGCCCCTGCATGAAAGTGAACTTTTTCCAAAATGTAATAGCTCTAAATTTTAGCGCCATTACACTTTTTCCTGACACTTAAACTTTTTTGGCCCTGGCACGTTTCTTCATGATTTTCGCGTTTTTCGTCAATCGTGCCACTTTTCGTGCCTAAATTTATTGCTCGACTTGAGTTAGATTTTCGATTTTCTCTTTCACTTAAAAGTGTTTTATTTCGCCATTGTCATTGTTTATGGTCTTTGTTCTTCTTTTCTTCTTGTTGGACGAGTTCTTCTCAAGCCTCAATCACGTGTTTTGGAAATTCGAAGTTCTTCTCCAGCGTTTTTCGCGTTTCATCTTTGTAAGTTGTTACCCTTGCTTTCTCTTTATTCTCCAATTTCAATGGCAACTCCATGCAAACAAACAATTTGCAAACCCCAAGCGCCATTTTCATGCACCGTTACATCTGTTTTACAAAATCATGTCTCAGATGCAGAAGCGCAAAAATTTAGCGCCCTGACATGTTGAACATGTCAAAAAATAATTCTAACTCTGAAAGTGCAGGAGCGCTAAAATTTAGCGCCCCTGCATCAAAGATTGAAATCTCCAAAAATGTAAGGGCGTTGAATTTTGGCGCCCTTACACTTTTCACAATCTTTTTCCAGACTTAGTCATTTTTGTGCAAAGGAGCTGAATTTTAGCACCTTTGCACTTTTCTTCCAGACTTAGTCATTTTTTGTGCAATGGAGCTGAATTTTAGCACCTTTACACTTTTCGCAGTTTTTATCTTAGTCTCTTCAAACTTGCTCTATTTCCATTCCAAACCCCGTTTCTTCGCTCCTGCATCGTTTTTCGTGCCTAGTTGCTCATTTCACGCTTGCTCAACATCGTTTCTCGCTTCACGCTTCCCAATGTTGTTTTTTCTGCTAACGCATGTGTATTCACCATCCTTGCAGTTTCTCTCCAGATCTCGTCAAGTGATCCCGAAGGTGATGTCCTTTGATCTTGGTTCTTCCAAATAAAAAGTTCATGTAGGAGACCAGGAAGAAGTATGAAGACTCAGCGCCCAAGCAAAGAAACATGAAGAAGCTTCATGTTCTCCAGTGTTAGAAATTTCCGATGCATCCCATTATGCATCTTGTAAATATTTCTCGACATTTTCGAATGTCATTTTGTAAATTGTAATTACACCAAGTCCAAAGATGTAATATTTTCAAAACAAATTACACTTTGATTTTGGTCAAAGTTAGGTGAGATCTCCTAAAATCGCTCACCTAACTTTCCCTGATTTTCTCAATCTCTTTCCTTCTTTTGCTCATCCCTCTTTCTATATAATGTGAGGGATTTTCATTGTAATTTTATCTTTTAGTGTTTTGCAACGAAGTGTTGCCCTTTTTGAAACAAATTTGTGAAACTTTGCGTTCACGCTTTGTGAATGAAATCTGATTAATAAAGAAGAGGATTGCAAGCCAAACTTTGCGTTGGATTCGATACTTTTGTGAGTTGATCTAATTTGGTAGTGATTTAGTTTGAAGAATCTGAAGGACTCTAAGTAGTTTATGTAAACTTTGTGTTACATCTATTATTTAGATTGCATTTTTATTTCTGTTTATCATTGGTTGAATGATCTACAAGACTTTGTGCTTGTAATCATTCATGCTCTTGCATGTTCTAGTTGAGTAATCTACAAGACTTTGTGCTTGTAATTATTCATACTCTTGGATACTCTTGTCGAAGGATCTACAAGACTTTGTGCTTGTAATCGTTCGTGCTATTGATACTTTTGTTGGATGATCTACAAGACTTTGTGCTTGTAATCGTTCATGTTGTTCGAAGAATTGTTGCGTCTAAGAAGACTTTGTGCTTCTAACGTAGCAAACGGTACGTCTACAAAGATCCAACACGATAAAGCTCTGAACGACTTTGTGCCTTCGTGAGCTTTCCCTTTTTACTTTGTTTTGTTTGTTATTAATCACTTCTGGTATCTCTACGCTTCGCTTTGACGAGATAGAGATATTGGTATTACTGCTAGTTGTTAGTTTAAGGTTATTAAGAATTCTGAACTTCCAACGGTGAAGCATTGTAAACATCTTCTCTGAAAAAAGAGAGAAGGATGAATGTAACACACCCCCCCACTTCGTAAGTTTTGTGTACATTTTGTAATTACTTGTTTGATTTACTATCGCTTCTGTTAGCAATAAGAAGGTCGCCTCCCCTTTCCGAGAGGAGAGATTCATATCTCACATAGCTATGGCTGAAGTCCAAGTTGTGTAATCTTTTGAAAAGTTGATTACATAATTTTCACCCAACAAATGCTCATATCCCCATTCTTTAAAAATAAAGCTTCCTTTCCTCTTCAATCTGTTTGGAAAGTTTGGCAACAACTTTATCAATTTCTAAAGTGGAATGATTCTTCATAGAAGCATGGTTTCAATTTTGCCTCAACATCAATTTGGTGGAATAAACTTACTAATTATCATAATCAACCACTAGTTATAAACATTACTATACATACATATTATATGTTAAAAAAAAGGGTTCAACAATTCAAAGATATTTGGGATTTTATTTTGTTTGATTGAACCTCATGGCAAAATATCAAAAAGCTTTATGGGTTGAGCAATAATTATAAATAATATTTTATATTTGTGCAATCATTAGCCCATATTGATCTTTCTATGAAATTTTGTAATCCTAAGAAATGTAATTTTTTTAAAGATTAGAGATGGCTATCTTTTAATCATTTCAACTATCTTCAAGAAGCTTTATATTCAAATCCTTCCTCACAAGCCTCTTACTCTTCTTCTTAATCTTAAATGGAAGTGCAAATTTAGCTCTGTATTGTGGACCAAAATTAGTGCTCAAATATGGAAATCTAAAGCTACCTATTGGGGATAGATTGAAATATATTGTGGTTCAACCAATTAACTGCCCCTTTTAACAATGTGTTGAAAATATAAAACAAATATTTTGGGTTTGCATATATTGTAAGCAGCAATGGACTATTGTTTTTTGAAACTTTCCTACCATTTTTATTATGAGTTGAATTGCAGAGAAGCTATTTTTTATTTTGGTATGCATAACAATGTGATTGTTGATTCAATTAGACAAGTCATTTTAAAGCATATATGGAAAACTAGATGTTCTATTGTGTTTCTAACAATTGTCATCAAACAACTGGTACTCTAGGACTTTACTATAACATCTTTCTTCAGGTGGTTTTTCTTTTTTCTCAACTCCAAGTATTATACAAGAAGAATGTAAAAGTCACAAATCAACTTCAACAAATCAAACAAGAAGTTTTGAAAAAAAAATTCTGATAACAAGTTTTGTCAATCTGAAGTAGTTCTTCAATTTATCAAATGAATTTATATTGTCTTTTTTAAACCCTCTAATGGCTTGGTTGTAATTATTGGTAGTCTTGATTTCCTTTTTAGCTACTTGTTGGTAGCTTTTATTCTTGTAAATGCTTTGTTCAATTAAAAAAAATATAACAATGATAAAAGCAAAGCAAATTTGATATTTTAAAATTTTTCTCAAAAATTGAAAACTACAATTTTTATAATCCCTTTATTATAGCTAACTTGGTATTTGAAATTCTCTTAAATTTTATTTTTAAAAGTTATCTTAATGACAAAGTACACAAGCAACATCTAATCGATTTAGATACATTTTATTTGTGCAATTACATTAATATCTATGGACAAATCACTCCTCTGACTTTCGATCGTGATAAATGTATTAATACTATTAGTTTTATTATACATATAAGGAAGTGTAACCTTTTACAAAACTTTTTGTTAGTTTTTTTTAGTGACTTGTTTGGTTTTAGTAATAATTTTTGGATTAATTGCTTTAAATTGTTCGCTATCTAATGTAATAAACAATGAGGTTATCTTAGAGAATACTATTAATGAAAATAATTATTTTGAAAGACATTTCATAATAGTAGTAAAACATGCAATCTTATATTGTAATTGTGTACATAAAAATCAAAATATTACAATATATACTTTTTAAATTAAAAATATAATAATATAATTAAATATAAAGATAAAATAAACAATCTCAATAGAAGACAACAATCTCAAGTTTTGCATTTTAAGATAATTCAATTATTTAATTTCATATCATACTTCAAGTCGATTGTCTTGTTGTCTATGTAAAACAATTTAATTTTCCCTACAAAAAATCCCATGAGATCCTCCTCAATGATCAATTATACATTATTTATGGTTATAGTATTCTCCATATCAACTCAAATCAACTTACTATATAGCATTTGCATCACCTATCAAGCCTAAGATAGGCCACCTATATTACAAGGTTTGATCAAATGATACCATCTCAGAATTGAAAATTTATTTTGTGGATTTCCACTTTAATAATCTTTTTGATATCTTTAAATGCCAACTCATCCTTAATGTTATGTTTTTTGTCATTTAATACTTTCATTATATGACTCCCCTCCAAGCATTCATTCTTCGAGGTTGCAAAGAAAATTAGGTAACAATTGTTGGCTTTAGAATAGACTACTTTACATTTGGGTTTGTAGTTAAAAAGGACAGTATTGTAAATAAAATTTATTTTTTAAAGAGTAAAAAATGTGGTCAAGGTCTTATATGATAAATTATCCTTTTTGTGACTTGCAATTATGGGATCTTCATTTAATTTATTAGATCTCTAACCTAGAATGAAGGTTAGCCTTTCTAATTTTGATAAGGTAAAAACTATATTCAACTTTATATATAAAAGGAAGTATTGACTCAAGGAAGAAGTGGAAGTTCACTAAATTTTGTATTTCTATGCATATAATTTGCCCACAATATACCTCTCTAATATATGTATTTGATACTTGTATTATCTCAAGAAATAATTGTCATTGCAAACACATCTCAAACTATTTTTTAAAACCTTTAGCGTACATTGATTTTGTGATTAGGTGGAAACATTTTTTAGTGGTGATCATTAATTTGTTTCTAATAAAATAAGCAACATTTTCAAGATGTTGTACCATTTACACAAAAAGCCCAAAGGGCCAAAAAGAAACTAGTTCAAACCAGGAATGAACTAGGAAAAGAGGACAAACCACACACAATTGACAGACAGTCGTTGAACAACAGACGAGGACTAGACAACCCCAAAATTTGAAGGGACTAATTTGACTCCCTTAACCCTAGGCCGTGAAGATGTGATAGATCTAGGGAGTCCCTTCTTCTTTCTCAGCACAACAGACCAAGAAGATTCAGATTCCAAGTCCACCAAACAAGGCGAGAGAAGCGGATCCATAGTAGCCACGAAGGCCAAAGAGCCACCACTCAGCGAGGGAGTCGGCAACAAAGGGGAGGAGACAGTATCGATTGATGGACCAGCAGAGGCATTCAATGATGTTCGGGCAGGCTTAGACAAAACGACGTCAACAAATCAAGCCAACAATCACTCCACGGAAGGGATAACTGGAAGAGGAGTAGACACAGGCTCTCGGGAAGACTCAATAGGGTCGTCCTCCGCAGAAGAAACTTCTGAAGGAGGAGAACCCACCATGAGATGATCCGAGAGAGCATCCTTCCACCAAGTAGCAACGCCCTATAATCATTAATTTGTTTCTAGATAATATTAAATGGGAATATAAGATGCAATATCATCTCTAATCACTTTACTTAATCCTTGAGTTTAAATTTAGATGATAGGCATTTTTCAAAATATTAAGTAGACCATATATCATCTAAACAATTAGTTTTCAAGTTTTACTTAATTGTATGGGTTTGTTTAGCTTTCTATCTTATATTGTTTCTCTTTAATTTATTTTTTAAAGTCCATTATAATTTGTGGGGCATTATTATTCAACACATAAATTGTCAAACATCACCATTTACTAGGCCATTATTAGGATTGTCGAACCCAAAACTTATCTTTTAAGGATGATATATTTATGATCAACTAAAGAAAAGAAGTTTTTGTGTGACAACCCGATACATGACTACAAAAATTCAAAAACATTCAAAACTCAAA
Organism: Sequoia sempervirens; assembly: GCA_007258455.2. Lineage (NCBI taxonomy): Eukaryota > Viridiplantae > Streptophyta > Pinopsida > Cupressales > Cupressaceae > Sequoia > Sequoia sempervirens. Next base: position 18,437 of record VDFB02105805.1, read on the forward strand.
CATTACAATTCACACAAATAAGCAACATTAATGATGTTAAAAAGACTAAAGTTATAGAATTATAAATTTTGACAATTAGTAAGTGCAAACTTTTGAAGTATGGTCATTGAAACAAAACTTCCTAGATTTATTTGGCTTAGCCATTTTCTACATTGGCAAAAAATCTCATGCATCTTAGGTGTGCATCCAACAACCCAAATAGAAAAATACATCATAAGTAGAAAAAGTGACATTTGCACCTCATGACAAATGTTGAAATGTAATGTCTCCGAAATTGTAAAGCTAAATCTGAGATATTCAAATACAAATAACAAAATTGAATAAATATCAAAATATAGATATAACTAATTGTCATTATTACAATTATAATTATTTAGATAATATTATTATTATAAATATAAATATTGATAATATTAAATATCATCAAAAACGAGATAAAATAATATTAATAAAATACATCAAACAAGATGTATTATCAACAAATCAAGTCTTTAAAACAATAATTTATATTATACATAAAAGACAAAATCTACCTTGTCTTAATCCAAGACAAAGCAACGATTAGCATGAGTCTTAATCAAAGGGTGTGACTGGAGTGAATGAGGGGCAACGTTTGAGTTTTAAAGCAGCAATCAAATAATATAAGCAGCAATTATTCCATTTCAAAAAGACATGTATCTCTAAAAACTTGGGGATAGAAAATAAATGAGGGAGTAATAGAGAAGATATATACATCGCTAGTAAGGAGCAGACTGGAAAGGGAGGGAAAGAAAGAATATATATATATATATATATATATATAATCAAACTTTATAAAGGCATCGAGGGGGGAATAGAAGGAAAAGAACAGTGATCAACCAGCATCTAGTTATTAAGTATGAATTAATTTATAATTCATAATGATTAGGGAATAAAGTCAAAAATATACGAATATATTATGAACAAAGGGAATGTGTGTAGAATTGACCAGCAATAAGGACGTAAGTATTTTATGAATTTAAATAATAAGTTAGATAAATGTTTGTAAATTTGAATAATGGTGTTGATAAATAATCATGGATTTAAATAATAGTGTAGCTAGTAATAATTCATATATGTTGTTTATTTAATGTTTTCTGTTTATTATTGATGACATTGGGAATAATGAATCATGCATGCTTCTAGTTGTCTTATAACATTGTTGATATGTTTTGCTCCATGAACATTATTGTATACAATTACATATATTTTATATTTGTTATTCTCATCAAACAACCATGGGAAGAGGGTAAAAGAAGAATAATAGACTCCAACATCAACCGAACAGACATATGCTCTTCATATAGTATTTTGTAAATATAATACAATTTGTAGATGAGTGGGTTATGTATTTAATTATTGTATATACAATACATTTGCAGAGAACCCATTATTTGTTGGTTATGATAATAGTAGTCTGTATATCTCTACAATTATGAGTTATCAATTATTGTTGAATATGAATAATGGATTTGTGTCATTGATTTGTACTTACATTAGGAGTTGATATTCATATTTTCTGACTGTAAACAATTAGCTATGATAGGGGAGATTGAGGGCCTACTAAAGGAAAAATAGTGTGTGGTTCACCCTCTAAGTACACCACCTATTTGGATGGTAAGGGCCACATGGGCCAAGAGGGGTGTACTGCTCTTGGGCTTAGAGGAAATGACTATCCAGGACACCCTGCTATAGTTGCACCCTCAACCTCTCAATATGATTGAGCAACGATGGTTCTAGTACAAGGGAACGACGGTAGAACACTAGGCACACCCCCCCCCCATGTGGATGGCAAGGGCCACATGGGGCCAAGAGGAGCGTACTACTCTTAGGCCTAAGGTTTCTTGGGCACCCTATCAAACTATCATACTCAAGGAAGAATGAATTAGGAAAATCTAAAGAAGATTCAATATACTTATAAAATGATGTTGTCTTTATTTATAAATGTCTACTAACATATTTACAAGTCTAAATAGGTAGTTGTATCCCTAACCATGTTCTCTTTGATATTCTTATATGCGCACTAATTAATATTATCTTGTAAATATTCTCTAACTCTGTTTTAGAACGGCCTACTTACATTATAAACATCTCCAAAACCAAGGTGATCACTTGAAATTTTAGGATAGATTTAGGGTAATCCCTAAAAGGGGACATTACAAATGGTATCAGAGCATGTTCATGCCAGCCTGTGTATAAACAAACTCTAATTAGAATTAACTATTCAAGCCTTCTTAAGCAGGCCACTAATGCATCTCCATATGTGCGTACCAATGTGTATACTTGGTGACCTTGGGATGGTGGACGGACCCACGATGCAGTATGGGATGCACTAAATCCCCTTCCCAGTTGTTAAGTTGTATACTTGGCCTTGAGGACGGAGTCGCGGTGTAGTATGGGATGCACCGAATCCTCTTCCCATTTGCCCAATGGTACAGAAGCCTAGAGAAAAGGATAGGACCCACAGTGTAGTGCACAATGCACCAATATTCTTTCTATCTAAGATGCATTATGGACATGGGTACGTCAGCCATTATGATGTGCTAGCTAGCCATGGTGTATGTGATGAATGTTAGAGCTAGTCACTATGTATTTGTGATGTATGGTGGAACTCGTCATTGTGTTTATGATTACTTTATGCTTAAAAACTATGAAAATGTTAAAAGTTGTTTGTCAAGTTGTTTAAGTTGGTTGCTTGCTTGCTTGAGCTACTTATTTGCCTGCTTGAGCTACTTGCATGTGTTTTTGAGCTACTTGTCTATGTGCTTGAGCTGGTTCCTTGCTTGGTTGAGCTACTTGTCTGTGTGGTTGTGCTACTTGCATGTGTGCTTGATCTGGTTGCTTGCTTGCTTGAGCTACTTATTTGCCTAGTTGTGCTACTTGGTTGTCTGCTTTAATTTCTTATTTATGTGGTTTTAAGTTATAAGGTGCATATTATGGCATGCGGGTACTCATATGTATACGTGTATCCATGCGACTTTTAGATGTATTTATATATATACTTCATGTATTATGTGTATTTGTGTGTATACTTGATACTTTCCATGTACACTTAATGTATTTTGTGTATACTTTGTGGCTTATGTGTACTCAAGTGTATACCTTGTGGCTTATGTGTATTTGAGTATATTCCATTGTATACCTTGCAACTTGTGTGTATTCAAGTGCATACTTTGTGGCTTATATGTATTCAAGTGTATCCAAGTGACCTATGTATTCAAGTGTATTCAAGTGTGGCTTATATGTATTCAAGTGTCTTCAAGTGTATACTTGGTAACTTTTGTATTCAAATGCATTCAATTGTACACCGTGCGAGTTATGTGTATTCAAGTGCATTCAAGTGAACACTTTGGCTTATAGTATGATTTATGGGTGATCATGTGTATAATTTGTGATTGGTATTCACATGTATACCTTGTGTCTTGTATTCATGTGTGTATTTTGCGACTTGTATGTATTCACACTTTGAGACTTATGTGTATTTATGACCCACATATTCTGGCATATACTACGTGTATTTATGTGTGCTTCATTAAGTATATCCATGTGTTTGCTTCATTATAGATGTGCCTTCAACAAAGATTTCTCCATGAGTGTTCATAGTATAAGAAAAGTGTCTCTTGAGTTGCATGTACTTGTCTAAAATTGAATTATTATTAATATCCAAATGCAATAATAGAGAATTGTGACTATTGGAGTGGGAAGAAGGTGACTCCCTCAAATTCGTGATACAAAAGGAGAACACTTCAACGGGAGAATCCAATTAAGGATAGAACCTTAGTTAACCCTGCAAGAGACTTAAATTAGGCCCTCAAGGATCGCGAGGTGTCAGAGGACGTGACTCCTAATGTGGAAGATGTTGGAATTATGATTACTTAAGGACAAGCAATCTTGGGCGAGGAGGATTGTAAATGTCCCCGAAATTGTAAAGCTAAATCTGAGATATTCAAATACAAATATCAAAATATAGATATCAGTAACTGCTATTATTATAATTATAATTATCTAGATAATATTATAATTATAATTATAATTATTGATGATATAAAATATATATTAATTATCACAAAAAAAGAGATAAAATAATATTAATAAAATACATCAAGCAATAAATATTTTAACAAGATATATTATCAACAAATAAAGTCTTTAAAATAATAATTTATATTATCCATAAAAGACAAATTCTACCTTGTCTTATTCCAAGACAAAGCAGCGATTAGCATGAGTCTTAATCAAAGGGTGCAATTGGAGTGAATGAGGGGCAACGTTTGAGTTTTAAAGTAGCAATCAAATAATATAAACAGTGATTATTCCCTTTCAAAAAGACATGTCTCACTAAAAACTTGGGGATATAAAAGAAATGAGGGAGTAATAGAGAAGATATATACATCGATAGTAAGGAGTAGATTGGAAAGGGAGGGTACGAAAGAATATATACATAATCAAATATTATAAAGGCATTGGAGGGGGAATAGAAGGAAAAGAACAACGATCAGCCAACATCCAATTATTAAGTATGAATCAATTTATAATTCAGAATGATTGGGGAATAAAGTCATAAATATACGAATATATTCTAACAAAGGGAATGTATGTAGAATTGACAGCAATAAGGACGTAAGTATTTTATGAATTTAAATAATAAGTTAGATAAATGTTTGTAAATTTGAATAATGGTGTTGATAAATAATCATGGATTTAAATAATAGTGTAGCTAATAGTAATTCATATATGATGTTTCTGATAAGATAAGCAGCATTTACAGGGTGTTGTACCCTGAACACAGAAAGCCCAAAGGGCCAAAAAAAGAAGCTAGTTCAAAATAGGAATGAACTAGGAAAGAAGGACAGACCACACACAAAAACAGTTGAGAGACAATTGTAGAAACACAGACTAGGACTTAGACAACCCCAGAATCTAAGGGGACCAATCTGACTCCCTTAACCCGAGGTCGTGAGTATGCGACAAATCGAGGGAGTCCCTTCTCCTTTCTCAGCACAACAAACCAGGAAGACTCGGAGTCCAAGTCCACCGATCGAGCCGAGAGAAGCAAACCAACCAAAGTCGCCAAGGGCAAAGAGCCACCACACAGCAGGGGAGACGGTTGTGCAGGGAAGGAAACAGGAACAACTAAAGGACCATCAGCAACAATCAACGAAGCTCGGGCAGGCTCAGACAAAACAGCGTCAGCAGATCGAGCAAATAGTGGCTCCACAAAATGGTTAGTTGGAATAAGAGACATAGGTTCCCCAGAAGAAACAATAGGGTCATCATCCTCAGAAGAAACTTTCGAAGGAGAAGAACCCACCGTTAGGTGATCCGAGCAAGCATCCTTCCACCAAGTAGCAGCACCCTTGCGGCAGGCTTGTGGGCAATTAGAGGCCAAATGACCCACAAAGAAGCATCTCCTACACCAAAAGGGGAGACCCTCATAATCCAAGAGTTGTTTCCAAGGTATGTCCCCCACTAATAAGACTACATCACCATGAAGAATAATGATGTTGTTTATTTAATGTTATCTGTTTATTCTTCATGACATTGGGAATAATGAATCATGCATGCTTCTAGTTGTCTTCTAACATTACTGATATGTTTTGCTCTATGAACATTATTGTGTACAATTACATATATTTTATATTTGTTATTCTCATCAAACAACCATGGGAAGAGGGTAAAAGAAGAATAATAGACTCCAGCATCAACTGAACAAGCGTATGCTCTTCATATAGTATTTTGTAAATATAATGCAATCTGTAGATGAGCAGGTTATGTATTTAATTATTGTATATACAATATGTTTGCAAAGAACCCAATATTTGTTGGTTAAGATAATATTAGTTTGTATATCTATATAATTTTGAGTTATCAATTACTGTTGAATATGAATAATGGATATGTGTCATTTATTTGTGCTTACATTAGGAATTGATATTCATATTTTATGACTGTAAACAATTAGCTATGATAGGGTAGATTGAGGGCCTACTAAGGGGGAAATAGCGTGTGGGTCACCCTCTAAGTACACCACACATTTGGATGGCAAGGGCCACATGGGCCAAGAGGGGTGTACTACTCTTAGGCTTAGAGGAAATGACTATCCAGGACACCCTGTTGTAGCTGCACCCTCAACCTCTCAATATGATTGAACAATGATGGTTCTGGTATAGAGAAACGATGGTAGAACACTAGGCACACCCCCCCATATGGATGGCAAGGGCCACATGGGGCCAAGAGGGGTGTATTGCTCTTAGGCCTAGGGTTTCTTGGGCACCCTATTAGACTATCATACTCAAGGAAGAATGAATTAGGAAAATCTAAAGAAGATTCAATATACGGTTCGGGTTTCAAAAATCGATTCGTTTAGCCCCATCCAAACATTCGGATTAGTAGAGTGACAGAAGCACTTGAGAGTGCTCTTCATTCTCTATCTTTGACCTAAAACACTTATCCAACCTGAGGTAGTTTAGGGTACCCCTCCGCTATCGGCTCTTCTGACCTAGAGCCTTAGTGTGGTTGGTCCCCCTACTCTACACAAGCTTAGTGTATAACTTTTTGCATTTCTATATACTACCCATTGAAGTCATCACCATCAAAAAGAAAAACAATTTCAAACAACAATTTATTATGATATTGCTATCAAGATTGAACCATGTAGTTTTACAAGTCAAACTCATTGACCCATGTTTCATGAGTAGTGATTCAGAAGAACCCGTCTCTCATGATAATGAATGGTCCACTTAACACTCATTGCATCTAGGCGATGCTCACAGAGGTGAAGCACTGGCCCTTCCCAAAAGGTCACCCATCCCAATACTACACATCAAGTGCGCTTAACCACGGAGTTTCCCCCAAGGTTAAGCCCTTTTAGCTTGCAACCCCATTTGCAAAACCTTCAACAAGTGTTGTGCCTTATGAACCATTCATAATAGAGCCCCTTTAGCTTATCAATTGATAAGTAGGAAATATTTTCCACAGGGTGTCAAATTGTGATATTGCTATCAAGATTCAATTGTGTTGTTTTACGAGTCAAACTCATTGACCCATGTTTCATGAGTAGTGATTCACAAGAACCCATCTCTCATGACAATGAATGGTCCAATTAGCACGCATTGCATCTATGTGACGCTCATAGACGTGAAGCATTGGGCCTTCCTAGGATGTCACCCATCCTAGTACTACTTTGAATTTAATCAAACATGTTATAATTGAAACCTAGGTGATATCTTAATCAACATACCACAAAAGGCTATGTCTTTCAAAATGCTCAAGAAATTTCGACTCTACACATACATTAAAATAAAATATAAATAGTTGCAAAATATTGAGTGGGTTTACTTAGTAATCCATGAGCATATGCATACAATTCCTTTTTTACGTTGAAAAGATACCTTATAAAGGCTTTGCAAGAATTTTACAAACTTTTGGTTGACCAACTAAACTACATATATCCAAAACTCATATATCATACATAATGAGACACCCAACTAAGGTTGATCATGCCTTTAATCATTCAATCTTCAAAGTTTACAAGTGTTAATTACAAGTTTGGGATGAGCCTAGGTCATTGCAATATCAAAATGCCTCTACCCAAAAATGGAAATTGAAACCGTAGGGCTTCCTCTAAATATCTTTTTATTGTTGGTTTTGTAACTACTCCAAAAAAATGTTATCCTTTGGTCTCTCTTCTCAAAATGGCAACCAAGATAGATATACCCACAAGGCATGCAGGCTGTCAAAAAGTTGTGCCACATCAAGAAACCATAACCACGAGCTCAAACAATCCTCAAACAACAAGTGTCTTCTACAAATATGATTTGACAGCCAAAAAGCGTGAAAGAACATTTCTCTAACACTTGCCATTCTGCAGATGAATGATTTGTGTGTTTCAATGTGAGATTGAATGAAAATGGCCACGAGATTTGTTGAAATTGTGTCCAAGAGGTCGTGCTCTACCAAAAGAGGGTCTACAAATCATAAATAAAGTATGGGCACCGCTATGTCTCTTAGATCTATGCGAAAATGCATTAAAAACCTTTATGAAGTTTTCTTGGGTTGAGATTTGATAGCTACATAGGTGGTTGGGCGTTAATGGTGTTGCAAAGGGAGTTATCGTATCATTTTGAGCTCTTGCAAAAATTCAACCCCCATGTGGATATGCAAGAATCAGACCTCTAAGTGGTCATGTCCATATCAGGCCTTTATCCTCACCACTTGAGTCTTCACTTTCTTTTCTTTTCTTTGGCTTAACTTCCCTCTTTAGTGCTTGCTGAAATCTCTTACTTCACCTTTGTCGAGGTTCAAATGCTCACCAAGGACTAGCAGAACTCTCATGGTCAACTAGCCAAAGACTAGTTTCATAACTTATTCCCGCACAGCATGTTCATATGAATATGCCTACAAACCTCCACATTTGTGAAAATTGTGTGCGCTAATGAACTTCACTAAGCATCACCTTTAAAAAGACCAATTCACTTGAAGCTACCCACACTCAAGCAGTTTGTTCATTATGTTAGAACCTTTTGCAAAGATCAAACCGACTATGAAACCTACTCTCTAAAGCATTCATGTAAATTTTTAGTTCACTTGGAAATACCCACACAAGGTACTACAATGACATTAATCATGATGTCATTAGGGATAACTTTAAGAAACCCCCTAAAAAAAAGATATAAAATCCTGGCGAATCTTTCTTTTTTCGAAAAAAACATTAATCTTATTAACGAGTTTTTTACATCAATAAAATTTTATAGAAAACTTTGGTGAGTCTTGGTAAATAATAGGAAAATTTATTTATTACCATGGAAAATCCTTCCACTTTAATAAAATATAATTCTTATAAATTTTAGAGGCTCAAGGATGGAAACCATTGATGGTTTTGAAGGGTAGAATCTATAATATTTAGTTTCTACCATTGATTTAAAATATAATTAATGGATCTTCTTGTACTTTGTGAGGTCAAATGTGCCCACAGCTTGTTTTGCTCATGGAACCTGCAATTGCTTTTAGATTGTAAATTTTGGGCCCCATGAGCATTACATATCATGGTACATTTTTGTTCACGAAATACAACAAGGGCTATCAAAATATATTTAAAATTAATGATGGCAACTAAAGATTGGCGATATGACCTAAAGTAACTAATTATTATGATATATTATTAGCGAATTAATTCAGATTTTTACAATCTTATAAAATTTAACTAAATCTAATCTAATCATGTATCAAATAATGTGGCAAATTTTTCAGTCAAAGTTTTTAAAAAAAACATTTTAGCAATGTAAATAAGATAGAAATAAAATTTTGTATAAATGTGGCGATTCAGGTCGCCTTACAACTTGAACTATTATCCAAATTTTGGTTCCCAAATTTAAAATATTAGCCACTAAAAAAATTAATGGATGTCATCCAAATTTTGCGAACTATGCAATCCCCACTAAACCAAACCACTACGAATGTAAATTTCCAATTCCCTTCAAAGACACCTTAAGTTTTTTTCAACCTTTCTCTTTTCTTCCTCTCTTGTGGCCTTTGTGAAAATTCGACCTTCATTGAAACCTTGTAGGACATTGGCATCCATGTGAACATTTCAGGAAGTTGGTTGCCATCAGGCCTTTGTGCAAGATCAATCTCCATTGGGCCCCACAACAACTTGATCGACATCTGAACTACATCTATTGAACAATGAACCGTTTCACTTACCCTTTTCACAAAACCCCAACCTTAGTTCAATTTAACTTTTTGTGAAAGTCTGAGACCTTAATGAACTTTGTAGACAATCCACTTCCAACCAAACCTTACGCCATTTATGCCTTCCTCCTTTTTGGCCTTTGTGGTAACTCGACTCGCTATTGAACCACACCTTGAGCCTAGTTGAAAATATTGGACCAATCCAATAGCAAATCTCCACAAAAGGTTGATTGGAGAGCTAAAACTTGCAAGCGCATAACTTAGTCAATTTTTACCCAATTTCCTCAAATTTGAACTATGGATACCCATTTCGATGTTGAACAAGGTAGGAGACTCTAATAACCCCGACACTTAATCACCTTTTGGCTTATTAACTTGAGTACTTATGCTTGAAGAAAGGAATAAACACAACGACTAAAGGCACATACTAAACATAAAAAAAACCATTAGATTTTCTCATGTTGATTATAAATAATGGGAAATGAAATGGGGCAACAAAAGGCAAAGAACAAACCAAAGGAAAAACAAGGTAAAATCAGACATAACAAAAAGGGGTGTTGACACCCTCAATATCAAAATAAAGTATGTCTTTAACTATCCACTATGGCACAATAATACATCACTATTAAAGCTTCTATTGAAAGTGATCTAGAGATATCCAAAGTATCATGATAAACATTTGAGCAATCTTCTACATGCAGCCTATTTCTACAAGGACAACGCCACTCACCATATCACCATTTTCAAAATGGTTACAAATACAATAAGATTTTTAAACTCATGTTATTCCTTTTCACCAAAATACATCTACAACAAAGACAACATGCAAAAATGACATAGCACATGCCATTCATTCTTACTCATCTAAAATCAAGCACTCACTACATCATACCATATAATGAGATTTCCACCCAATCTTCCTCATGTTGTCAAGTGCCCACAACAATAACATCACTCACACAATAATGAAATTGTATCCATGATTTTCCTCTCAAATAGCATACTACTTCCAGGTAAAGATTGTCACCAAAAACAACACAACTTATTACATCGAAACAAAGTAATAAAACAATAACTTCATGGAAGAATGCTAACAAAGATCACTTTACTATTCATGCCTCTAATTCTATGTCGAAAGGCTCCCCTCGGGATGATGAGTCCTCTTAGAAGAATGATTCTTTAGCTTTTGGTGTAGTTCTAACATGCCCTTCTCCTATTGCTCCTTTGAACCCTATTGGAGAGCCTCCTACCCCAATCTCACAACCTACTTTAGATTACTCATTTGGTAGGTCACCTTTCACCTCGTCATTTTGTTGTCGCTTCTTCACGAATTAATGGGCTCTAGAAGGGGGAATCCGCTCACTTCCCCTTGTTCTAAGAACCTGGAGGATAATATCTCTTGGACTGTTGTTAGGAGGAAGAAAGGTTTCCTAAATATGTATCCCAAACTCATGCTAAGTGTTGGGTGAAAGCCCAATTCATGCAAGGTCTAATATTGTCCAAGTGGGACCTCGAGGGTCCAAACTTTATCATTTGTTTGTAGTTGTTCTTCACAACTTGGTTGTAATTATACCTCACACTTTTGGTTGGCCATTGCTCTTAGTACATGTTTTATCTATCTTTTGGCTATGTTGTTGTACAAGGGTTCGGGCCCTTCCAAACCTACGTATCAATATTGAAAACAAAGCAATAAAACTTTTGACCTTTACTATTCTTTCCTCAAGCAATAAAATACTAGTTGTTTCTATTGGCTATGTGCATGTCATCATCTTGCCTAAACCAAATTTCAATCACACAAAACTCCCATAGAATACCAAGATTATCATAGAAAGAGAATACCCACTTCCTCTCATTGGTCTAGAAACCTATCACATACTCATGCAACCATACACCCATCACCATACTACTAAGACACAACATAGTACAAGAAGAGATCAACGCTCTTCATTCCTTGAGGGAATATGGCAGCATTAAGCCAACATAACCATCCATTCACCTACTACAAAATATCTCTTCCCATATGCATGCTTGAATAGACTAAGGCATAAAACCACCAAGTGGTATTACAAAACCATATAAGAGAACCACAAGACTTGTTCAAAACTTACAAGAAACATTATAGAAGATCATACACTCTTCCCTCCAAAAAATGGTGTATTTTGAAAAGGAAGGAATCTTGAATATTTATAATTGGAGAGTGTGCTCTATCTAGAGGTTGCCCCCCTCAAAGTGGCATACCGAAGATGATAAATGCATTATATTTATTTTATTTCTACAATATTTTTGTGTAACATAATTTGTCTTCCAAACACATTACAAGTGGTAGTACTACTCTTTATAGGGTTGTTCATAAACCAACTTTACCAATTTAGGCCATCTAAAATTGTCCATCATATGCTCACCTCACCCTAGAGGCATCTTGGTAATCAAAAACTGGCTATAGTCACAATAGCACTAAATTTGTACCCAATCATTTGCCCAAAAATATTTCCTTGCAATTAGTTTCTTTTTTTATTTTTAGGTTAGAAACCCTATGCCAAGGGTTTTCAAATATCCTCAAAAGGGTTGTCATTCTTGGATAAGTCGAATTCCCCATAAAATATCTGATGAAGTGAGGAGTATTTTCGATGCAAAACCTAGGCCTCAAAAAGCCTTTGTATATGGTCACAATCTTCGACATACAAATGGGTATACTAAAAGAAACCCTAGGATTTTTTTTCAACCTAACACTAGGTAACCTTCATCCATATCAATTATATGATGCGTTGGTAACCAATTAGCCTTGGAAAGTTACTATGTGCTTCCAAGATGAGATAGTGGACTACGAGTGTGGTCCCAATCCTCCATAAATAGCACTCTAAAACATTGGGTTGACACTATTTACAAATGGTATAAGTAAATTGTTAAGCCCATAGAACAAACACGCTCTATAATGCCTTCTCCTTTTATCCCTAAATGTGTGTTGTCTGCCCTAAATATAGTTGCATCAAATTTTCCTAGCAATTGGGTATTTGACATCTCTTCTACAATTATCAATGTTCTTTACACAACAACCCATCTTTAGTTTCTAGAGTGTTCTTCCATGTTTGTATCTTTTGTCACTAATCTTGTCTACAATCGTACTCCAAGATTTGAAAAAATTTGCAATAAATTTCACCTAATCCAAGAAAAAATCTCCCATTACACTCACATCCTCAAGCTAGTGAAATTGCCAAATAACTAAAGTAACCCCCTTTTGGGGGTAGGGGCAAGTTTTCACCCCTTTCGATGGATTGACTCATTATAATCATCTCTTCAAGTTCCTCAATTTGTCATATAAGTTTAATAACTCTTTTTTTGGGCCATGCTAATTTTTGTGGCAATAGGTCACCGCTCTCAAGACCAATAAGACACGAGTCCATTGTGTAATCTCCCAATGAACACCTTGATCAATTACAAAGGGGAAACCAAGAAATTTCAACAACTTTGATGAAACACTTTGTCATCCCTCCAACCAAATGAACCAAATACTCTCAAGTGCAAACAAAGGTCATTCTTCTCCTTCTACAACAAGTTCACATTCTCATAGTTAGGGTGGCCCTCTCTACCACCTTAAATTAGAGTTTCCTAAATTTGATGGCACAAATCCTACAAGTTTCTTATGCAAGGTTGATCAATATTTTGAAATCTATCAAATTCCCTGGGATCGAAATCTCTCCTTACCTCTTTTCACTCAAAAAAATCTCTAAAGATTTCCATGGTGGGATAGGACTCACCCATTTCTCACCTACTCAAACTTTAGCAAGGAAGCCTTAATTTTCTTTATCCCTAAAGCTTATGAATACTATGTCCATGCCCTCACTAAATTATGCCAAACACACTCAATCCAGGAATATTTAAATAAGCTTGAGAATTCACAAGCCAAATTGTTGGTTTAGAAGAATCATTTATCTATAATCGTTTCACTACTAGTCTCAAATAAGATCTTCAAGAAAAGCTTCTCATGTTTAAACTATATTCCTATCAAGATGTTATATCCTAAGCTTGAGAATTCACAAGCCAAATTGTTGGTTTGGAAGAATCATTTATCTATAATTGTTTCACTAGTGGTCTCAAATAAGATCTTCAAGAAAAGCTTCTCATGTTTTAACTATATTCCTATCAAGATGTTATATCCTTGGAAAGGCTTGTAGAGGACAAATTTGTGGCCTACTTGAAACTAGTTAGTTCCTCTTTCAAACCTCAAAAAGAGGCATCAATTCAAAAAATTAAAAGGAACTAAAACAACAAAATTCACAAGCACTCTCAAGATGAAATCACAAAGAGTAAGGCCAAGGGACTATCTTATAATTGTGATCAAAGGTGGGAAAAGGGTCACAAGTATCGTGTGCAATGCTTTTATCTAATTGATTGTACCATGATGTCGAGTGACTCCGACAACTTTTTAGATGTAAAAAAAGAGTTAGATTACCCCAATCAAAAATCTGCTCTTGAAGCTCATATTTATATTCATGATTTGGTTTGGTTCTCTTCCCCCCAAATGCTTAAGGTTATTGCCTATATCAAAACGCAAAAGATTGTAGTCTTAATAGATAGTCGTAACACTCATAACTTTATCAATAAAAATTGATGCAAGGGCATCACCCTTTGCACTAATTTTGGGTGTGCACATTTTGGTTTTGGATTTTTGCTTAATTTTGTTTACTCGAGTGGTCTTTTGGCAAGTGGCGGGCAAGTAATGAGAGTTCTCTCTCATTATCATGCAAAAGAAAAGAAGGCAAATATATCGTGCAAGAAAGAAAGAGGCAGAGATCACTTTTTTTGACAAGTGAAAGTTATCGGATTAAGGAAAGAAGGAACCCAATAGCTATGGGGAAAACGTTTTCTTGATTGACAGAGCCGATTTTGGTAGCGTGTGGCAGAGAAAAAAAGGCATTGCCTATGAATGAAGGAGAGACGAGTTAGCAAGAAGCCGAATTAGGTTGCAAAAAGGGGAACAAGTACAATGATACAAAAAGAAGAAAGAGCCATTTTTTTCCTTGGACTTGGAAGAAGTTCATGCAAAAGATTGTGAGGAGGCAGTCTAATCATCGCAAAAACAAAACAAAGACCAGAAAGAATGAAACGATGGGACGGACATGCTATGACGGGTTTTTGCAAGAACAAGAAGGATCAACAATTTGGTCTAAAGAGGAGTTTGTTCTATGATGGAAGGAAGGATGCGATAGTAGAGAGGGGAGGTGTGAGTGAAGCATGCAAGAGAAAGTGAACCAAGGCATAAGGAAAAGATAGTGAGAAGGCATTGTGCCTAGTAGTTGGGCAATGGCTTTGCCATCTTGTACTCAATTTCTTTTACAAAGTTTTTTTAATCATTAGAACTCTGTTTCTTTTACACTTTAAATCTTGTTGTTTAGAAGAAGGAAAGAATGTGCAAATGTTTCTATCTCCTAGTTTATGGGCTCATCAAATTGTTCGACCCACCATTCTATCAGAGACTAGACTAGTTTGTGATAACAGTTAAAGCTATCTAACTCTGAACATTGCAGTTGGTCTGAAATTGAATACGGCAGTCATCATTTTGGTATCAAAGCCTAAAAGGTCTAGGAAGGGAAAGTCAGTGGACAAATATGTGTGTTAAGATTTTGACAGGTTAAAAGGAAGAACCTAGGTACCAATAGACTGGGCAAAGGACAAGGAGAGAAGTCATAAGTGAGGTATCAAGAAACCAAGGAAGAATAAAGAACAAAAGATGCAGCAGTATGTCATACAAGAAAGTCTCAGGAAGAAAGGCGAAATGACAAAGACTGTGAAGAAGCAACAGTTGGAGTGGGATAAAGAAATGGCTGAGTTGAGAAGGGATTTGGAAAGATACAAATCTTTGGTGAAGCAACGGCTTGAGGAAAGCCGCCTAGAACATAATTGGGGATGGCCATTGAGAAAGAAGTTTAAGTGGCCTGTGCAGATGATTGTTACGAAGAGGAGAGGAGAATCTAGATGCCTTGAAATGGGATGATGAAAAAGGCTTGCATAGTAGCGAGTTGCTAAGTGAGCAACATTACCCGATAAAAGTAAAGGAAAAGGAAGATGCAATGAGTGCAGAAGATTTGTGGGCACAATTTTCAACAATAGAACAAGAATGGATCGAGAAGCTTGCTAGTTAAGGTATGAAGACAAATGGGATAGCGAAAGATACAAAGATGAAGTTGGCAACTGATGATAACGTAACTATTGTTGTGGAAAAGGAAGAGTTGTTGGCTATTGAAGAAGAATGGCTAGAAAAGAGGATTGATGACGATAAGCAAGTTGATTTGGATGATTTAAATAGTGATGTTTTTGAATCTTTGAATGAAATTGTTAAAAGGAAGATTTCTAAATAAGATGTAAAGGATATGGAACCAAACAATGACAATGATATATATGAACGTGAGATGGAGTTTTAGAGATTTTTAGATTTAAAGGACATAATAAGGAGAAGGTACAATAAGGAAAAAGAAAACAAACGAAAACAGATTGAACGCATGGCAGTTGTTCTAAAGCGATGTTGGAAGATGCATAAGAAACACAAACAGAGGAATGAATTTTGGTTGATGACTTCATGTGTGAAAGCACATGTTTCTTTTGTCTCTTGGGGAGTCTGATGCAGGGGCATCACCCTTTGCACTATTTGGGTGTGCACATTTAGCTTTTGGATTTTTCCTTAATTTTGTTTACTCGAGTGGTCTTTTGACAAGTGGCAGGGAAGTAATGAGAGCTCTCTCTAATTATTGTGCTAAAGAAAAGAAGGCAGATATATCATGCAAGAAAGAAAGAGGACAGAGATAACTGTTTTTGGTAAGTGAAAGTTATCAGATTGAGGAAAGGAGCCCAATAGCTATGGGGAAAACGGTTTCTTGATTGACAGAGAGTCAATTTTGGTAGGGTGTGGTAGAGAAAAAAAGCCATTGCCTATGAATGGAGGAGAGACAGGTTAGGAAGAAGCCGAATTCGGTTGCAAAAAGGGAACAAGAACAACGATAAAGAAAGAAGAAAGAGCCATTTTTTTCATTAGACTTGGAAGAAATCGATGCAAAAGATTGAGGGGGCGGTCTGATCACCGCAAAAACAAAACGAACACTAGAAAAAACAAAACGATGGGAAGGACATGCCCCGGCAAGTTTTTGCCAGGACAAGGAGGATCGACAGTTTGGTCTAGAGAAAAGTTTGATATGTGATGGAACGAAGGATGCGATAGCAAAGAGAGGGGAGGTGTGAGTGAAGCATGAGAGAGAGAGTGAACCAAAGCATAAGGAAAAGATAGTGAGAAGGCATTGTGCCTAGTAATAGGGCAACGACTTTGCCATTTTGTACTCAATTTCTTTTACGAAGTTTTTTTTAATCATTAGAACTTTGTTTCTTTTACACTTTAAATCATGTTGTTTAGAAAAAGGAAAGAATGTGCAAATGTTTCTATCGCCTTGTTTATGGGCTCATCAAACCGTTTGACCCACCATTCTGTCGAAGACTGGATTAGTTTGTGGTAACAGTTATAGCTATCTAACTCTAAACATTGTAGTTGGTCTAAAATTGAATAAGGCAGTCATCAAAAAACTTCAAACTAGCTATGTTGGCATATCCATGTCTACAATTAGTTTCAAATTGTAAATTTTAAGCGAACAGATTAAATGCACAGAAAATAATTCAAAATCAGAAACAATAACACACCACATACCCTAGGAAAACCCTCCTCTTGAGGGAGAAAAACCCACCAACAAAGATCACTCTTATATTTATAATAGCAATGGCAACAATTCACTTTACAATGAGGCCGAACACAAGGCCAAAAATCTGTACCTTCACCAGATACAAAGAACATATACAGACCTTGCTTTAGACAATATAATTCTGACCTTCAAGAATATTCGCAACTCAGCATTAGATAACCTTCGAACTCAGCACTTGAAGGAGTTCGCACTTGACAACATTCGCAATCTCTGAACTTTGATGATTCGCAATCTGTTAACAAGGAATTCGCACTTGCAAATAATTCGCATTACATGATATATCGCCCTTGGAAGTAATTCACACTTTCTTGATGATCATGCAAAGGAAGGATGACCTTGTATATATACAACTTAGAGAGGTCGTGCCTCTTCATATCATGAGGTCAGCCAGAATAACTATAATTACAAATCATAAAGGATGTTGGCCAAAATACAATATTAATTTCAAATCATAAAGAATGTCGGCCACAAGTGAAATCGTAAATAATACAAGTGAGGTCGGCCTCAAGACATTCGCGCCTCCTCATAAATATAAGAGAATAAATTAAATAGCCGACAGGCTATCATTTAATTTATGTTTCCTTCAATAGGACAGAGCTGGAAGGATCGCCTGTAGCTGTACTTATCATTAACACTCCCTCTCAGCTAGGGAGAGAACTTCCAGCTGCACAAAACAAATCATCTCAAATCAAATATGAAGAGAAGAGTATCACCTCATCGTGATATTAGATATCGTCTCGATATCAACCATAGAATGGTAAGTACAAGTGTTCATCACTTGCGTGATGTTGTCACCTCAACGTGACTTTCACCATGACTCTCTCAGAGGGTGAAACACAAGTACAACACATGTCATGGAGTCTCACACATGACACCCACCATGACTCAGCTCAGAGGGTGGAAACAAGGGCTTTCACCTCAAATTCTTCCGTCTCAGAAGAAAATGCATTAACAAGGGCTTGCACCTCAAATTCTTCCGTCTCAGAAGAAAATGCATTAACAAGGGCTTTCACCTCAAATTCTTCCGTCTCAGAAGAAAATGCATTAACAAGGCTCGCTGATACTAAGACTCTTACTCAGTCAAGGCTGGATTCTCCACCATACCAAGCTTATCCTGGAAGTACACAAACTTTATCCTGGCGAGAGGCTTGGTGAGAATATCTGTCGTCTACTCATCAGTGCTAATGTACCTCAATTGTACAGCCTTCCGCAGTACCATATATCTAATATAGTGGTACTTGATCTCAACATGCTTGGATCTGTCATGAAACACAGGATTGACATAAAGCTTCACACAACTCTGATTATCACAATGAATGATAGTAGGCTCCATTGATTGTCTAAACAATCCTACCAGGAGCTTACGAAGCCACACTGCTTCCCGAGTTGCCATACAAGCTGCTATGTACTCATCCTTTGATGTACTCAATGCTACAGATGACTACTTCCTGCTGCACCAGGGAATCATAGCAGAACCCAAACTGAAGCAACAACCAGAGGTGCTTTTCCGATCTGTGACACAACCTGCCCAATCAGAATCAGTGAAACCATGTAACTCCAAGTCTGCATCTGAAGTATACCTCAACCCATATCCAACTGTGCCACGCAAGTATCTCAGGATATGTTTAGCTACAACAAGATGTATCTGTCTTGGATCACACATAAACTGGCTAAGTGCACTCACTGCATAGCAAATATCAGGTCTAGTGTTAAGTAGATACATCAAGGATCCAATCAACTGTATGTACAATGTAGGATCCACCAAATCTGAACTAGTTGCAGCCTCCTTCAATTTATGTAGATTGGTCTCCATAGGTGTAGACATGGATTTGCAATCCATCATGCCAAATCTCTTAAGTACATCAATGGTGTACTTCCCTTGACTTAGAATCATTCCATCTGGTTTCTGCCAGACTTCTAAGCCAAGGAAGTAATGCATGAGCCCAAGGTCCTTCATCTCAAATTCAGAAGTCAATTCCTTCTTACATTCAAGAATCAGGTGATCTTCTCCAGTAAGGATCAAATCGTCAACATATAAAACCAAAATTAATGCATCACCATTTATTACCTTGAAGTAGAGATTTGAATCAGCATCATTCTTTAAGAAACCCAAGCTTGATAGGTACCGATCAATCCTTTTGTACCATGCACGAGGAGCCTGCTTAAGACCATACAAGGCCTTCTTCAATTTGCAAACATGGGACTCCTTCCCATGAATCTCAAATCCATCAGGTTGCTCTATATAAACCTCTTCCTCAATCACTCCATTGAGAAAGGCTGTCTCCACATCCATCTGGTAAATCTTCCATCCTCTAGATGCAGCAATAGCAATGATGGTTCTAACAGAAGTGTAGCGAGCAACAGGAGCAAAAGTCTCATCATAATCAACTCCCTCTTTCTGAGAAAACCCACGAGCCACAAATCTTGCCTTGTACTTCTCTATGCTTCCATCTGCAGCATGCTTAATCTTGAATAGCCATTTAGAAGATACCACAGACTTGCCCTCGGGTCTAGGAACAATATCCCAAACATCATTTTTAAGAATTGATTGATACTCCTCTGTCATAGCATCTCTCCAAACTTGAAGACTAGATGCTTCCTCAACACAGGTAGGCTTAGATTCTATAATCTGACTCATCAAGGCAACATAACTGGAGAACTTATGTGGCCTTTTGCTTTCTTTGAATGTGCCTCTAGGAGCTGCAAAGCTTTCAGCCTCTTGCATGGTGCGACTAGCCCATAGAGGTCTCTTTCTCCCAATAGCAATGTCAGTAGGCCCATCAGTAGGTTCCAAGGGTTCAACTGGATCAAGATCTTCCCTTGGTTCCATAGTCTCCCTGTGAATCTCAGGAGGGTGGTCAACTTCCATATCCTGAGGAGACTCTTCATTATCAATCTCCATATGAATCCCTCTGGATCTTTTGAATGCAATATCTTCCTCAAATGTGACATCCCTACTGATCTCTATCACCTTCTGACCTGGAATGTAGATTTTGTATGCTTTTGAGTTTTCACTGTATCCCACAAATATTCCCTTCTTGCCAGAAGGCTCCAGCTTGGTTCTCTTTTCTTTGGGAACATGAACATAGACAGGACAACCAAAGATCCTCAAGTGACTGACTTCAGGCTTCTTCCCTGTAAAGGCTTCTTCTGGAGTCATATTCTCCAAGATCTTATGAGGACATCTGTTCTGAACATATACAGCTGTCCTGGAAGCTTCTGCCCATAGGAAGGTTTGCAAATCTTGATCGTGGATCATGGCCTTTGTTGCTTCCACAATCGTTCTGTTCTTTCTTTCTACAACACCGTTTTGTTGAGGATTATAGGGAACACAGAACTCCCTCTTAATCCCTGCATCAATACAAAAGTTCTGAAAACTACAAGAGGTGTATTCTCCACCATTGTCAGATCTAAGAACTTTAATTCTTTTACCAGAAATATTTTCTACCAAGGCTTTAAACTCTTTAAACCTATCCAATACTTCCTCAGACTCTTTAGATTTCAAAAAATAAATCCAAGTCTTCCTAGAGTGATCATCAATGAAAAGAACATAATACAAGAAACCACTCGAAGAAGGAACAGACATAGGACCACATAAATCAGAATGAATAAGCTCTAAAATATACTTAGATCTATTTTCTCTACTATGAAAGGGGGCTTTTATATTCTTACCTAATGCGCAGCCCTTGCAAGTACCTTCATGCTCTTGAGTGAACTTAGGAAG
Source organism: Sequoia sempervirens (assembly GCA_007258455.2). Classification (NCBI taxonomy): domain Eukaryota; kingdom Viridiplantae; phylum Streptophyta; class Pinopsida; order Cupressales; family Cupressaceae; genus Sequoia; species Sequoia sempervirens. The sequence goes on from VDFB02105805.1 coordinate 39,608, forward strand.
GCCCGTCACCATCTTCTCCATGATAGGTAGGGCTCGGAAGTGCAAGTGAGCCAATCTCCGATGCCAAAGATCACAAAGACTTGAAGAGTCATGAACCAAAGCTTGTAAAGAATGTGTGCAAACCTTGTAGAAGTTATCATGTCTAACTCCAATTATTTGAGCATTCTTGAAGCTAGAGTTCTCCATCCATACTAAAACTTTGCCTTTGGAAAAGGTAACTTGATATCCTTTATCTTCCAATGCTGATATAGAAATAAGATTGCAATTGATTCCAGGAACATAAAGAACATTACCCAATTGAAGTGATATGTCGGAATCCAAGTGAAGTGTAGAGGTCCCAATTCCTTTCACGGAGTAGCTAGCATCATCTCCAATGACGACTTGTTCTGAAGACTCCTTCTCCACCAAACTTGATAAGTGCTCCTTGAAACCAGTGATGTGTCGTGAAGCACCACTGTCGATTATCCAAGTGTTGGTGTCGGAAGGTACACTACTTGATAATGTTGAATAGAACAAATATTCACTTGAATCCTTTTGAGGAGAGGCATCATCAACATCTGCAACAGTGACTTGTTGTTTAGATCTAGTTGGACAATCCTTGGCGAAGTGCCCAAATTTGTCACACCTAAAACATTGAATCTTAGACATATCCCTCTTCTTCTTAAATGGAGGTGCATCATCATTTCCCTTGTCCCATTCCTTTTCAAGAATCCTTTCCTTCCCTCTTTTCCTTTCTTCTTTGAAGTATGGGAGGCGAGAACATGAATATCTTCATTCCTTGAACTTTGACCAATGCCTCTTGCCATCAACCTAGATTCCTCTCGAATGCAATCAAATCTTAGGCGATCAAACTTAGGCAATTTTGACCTTGCACTGATTCCCTGAATGTATGATTCCCAAGACAAAGGCAGCCCATTGAGAGCAAGCATAGTCAGATCCTTGTCTTCAACCATATGCCCAATCGTTGAGAGCTGATCTCTCAAATTTGAAATCCTCATGAAGTATGCAGTAACAGATTCTCCCTTAGACATCTTCACATGATGCAATTGATGCTTTAATGCAAGGGCTCGGTTGGTATTGTTGACTTCGTACATCTCTTCCAAGGTCTTAAGCATATCTCTTGCTGTCTTCAACTTAGAGATGATAGGAACAATATGATCCTTGACAAAGTCAACCAGAATCTTCATTGCTTTGATGTCTTTCTTCAGCCACTCCTCCTTTTCTTCTTCCTCCTCAGGTTCAGAAATGCTAGACTCGACGAACTCACCCAAATCATTTTCACGCAAGGTTAGCATGATCCTAAATCTCCATGAAGTTAGATGCACCTTCAAGTCTATCTTCAACCTTCAAACCATTCACCATCTTGACTGAAGTAGATAAGTGAGCAACAAAAGGTATGCTGATTAGCAATAATCTGATCACGATCCTCAAACCCGCTCTGATACCATGTAAATTTTAAGTGAACAGATTAAATGCACAGAAAATAATTCAAAATCGAAACAATAACACAGCAGATACCCTGGGAAAACCCTCCTCTTGAGGGAGAAAACCCAGCAACAAAGATCTCTCTTATATTTATAATAGTCGTGGCAACAATTCACTTTACAATGAGGGAACACAAGGCCAGAAATCTGTACCTTCACCAGATACAAAGAACAGATACAGACCTCGCTTTAGACAATATAATTCTGACCTTCAAGAATATTCGCAACTCAGCATTAGATAACCTTCGAACTCAGCACTTGAAGGAGTTCGCACTTGACAACATTCGCAATCTCTGAACTTTGATGATTCGCAATCTGTTAACAAGGAATTCGCACTTGCAAATAATTTGCACTATATGATATATCGCCCTTGGAAGTAATTCGCACTTTCTTGATGATCATGCAAAGGATGGATGACCTTGTATATATACAACTTAGAGAGGTCGCGCCTCTTCATATCATGAGGTCGGCCAGAATAAGTATAATTACAAATCATAAAGGATGTCGGCCAGAATACAATATTAATTTCAAATCATAAAGAATGTCGACCACAAGTGAAATCGTAAATAATACAAGTGAGGTCGGCCTCAAGACATTCGCGCCTCCTCATAAATATAAGACAATAAATTAAATAGCCGACAGGCTATCATTTAATTTGTGTTTCCTTCAATAGGACAGAGCTGGAAGGATCGCCTGTAGCTGTACTTATCATTAACACAAATTATACTGACCAATGGCAATACTATGTCCTGTGGGGGCAAGTGTCACAATGCCAAGTTTGTGTTGGGTGATTATCAATTGACCACAAATATGTTTACTTTTTCCATAAGTGGTGTAGTAGTAGTCTGAGGTGTCCATTGGTTGCAAACCTTAGGTCTAGTCACTTGTGACTACTCATAACTCTAGCTCAAATTTCATTATGATGGTCAAGAATATATATTACAAGGACTAAAGGCAAGTGAAGTTCAAATGGTTAGCTCCCATCAAACAAACATTTTTCTCAAAAGGGAGTGTTCTAGTATTGTACCTCAATTGCACTCTCTAGAGGCTCAACCTCTTTCCCTTTCTTTGTCCCCAATGGATTTGTGGGGCCTCCTTGATAAATATCAATAAATATTAAAGGAATCAAAAAATTCATTCCCTCCCAAGGTCCCATGACCATTCCACTCATTCTTGTTAGATATTCTCCCAATATTTGGCCTTATTGATACCATTTTCAACAAAAGAATGAAATTGAGAAGATGGTGATGGACCTCCAACAATTTGAAATGACTCATCCTAGTAACAATCAAAAGTCCTCTCTAATTGTTATGGTTCTAAGAAAGATGGGGGTTAGTAGATGTGTACTGATTTTCGTTAACTCAATAAATTAGCCATCAAAGGCAAATTTCCTATCCCTATTATTAATGACTTATTGTATGACCTTTCGAGTGCTCAATTTTTTACTTACACAATGTTTCAACGTTGCCTACACAAACTCATGTCTTTCTTGTTGTTGTTCTCATCTACAATCAAACTTGGATAGATTATATATATCATGTGGAGCCTGCCCTTAACATTTTACAAAGACATTCTCTTTGTCAAGCACTTCAAGTGTGCCTTTGGAGTTTGACAAGTGGAATGTGTGGGCCATATTATTGCAAAAGGTAGTGTCTAGGTTGACCACAAAGAGATTGCAACTATGCAAGAGTGGCCATGCCCTAAGTCCCTCAAAATATTACATGGCTTCTTAGGCTTGACAAGGTACTATCACAAGTTTGTTTGGAGCTTTGGTAAAATTGATAAGCCCTTGATACCTTTATTCAAATATAACTCCTAAGATTGATTTGAATTAATAAATGTGGCCTTTACTGCACTCAAAAATGTGATGTGTTCCACTTTAGTCTTGGGCCTCCCTAATTTTCGCGAACCATTTAACATATCTCAAGTAAAAATCAAGGTAGCTTTGAATTAGTTACTTTATATATTTGAACAATGGGATCTAACCCTTTAAAAACCTATATAATTTGAGTTTAAATAGTAAAACAATAGTAGGTTTTGCCAAAGCCACACCACTTGCTTCTCTTTGTCATTAACATTGGGTTGAGAGTGTCATCGAAGTTGAGAATCTAGTAATCACACTATTGGTATGTCACATATTATGGCCATTGGTTTGAGACTAATTGCCAAGACCATTGTGACCATCTTTATAATTGTCAACATTAAGTTTATCCTTCCTTACTATTTGACTGAGGAGTCTCACACTCTAGTTTAGAGGCTAGTTTACAATTGTAGGTGTCTAGGGGACATCCTTTGATTTTGTGTGTGGCGATTGCCTTTTGAAACAAGTATTTGGTAAATTTATAGACAACACTCTCTAAACATGGTGCATGTTGCAAATATGTATATCAATAGTTTCCTCAAGGTAGTGAGAAAGATCTACTTTCACACAAACACTATGTTGACATTAGGTTAAATAGAACTTGCCCACTTAAACACAAACCATACTCCCCAAAGAGTATGGTCTAGAAATGACCAATAACGCAAATGTAGGCAAAAAAATCAACTCACACTAGCACCTTGAGGGCCTTGTCTTTTAACACAACAAAAAACGTAGTCCAATCAAACATAACAAGGGCCATATCCAAGGATAGCATTTGCATGATTTACTTTTGCAAAGCAGAATAGGAAAATATGTTTGGTTAAGTTTTGGACTATCCATTTTAACTCCACAAGGGACCCTACTTTTGTTCACCCAACTCTTAAGCATGCTACTAGAAAGGATTTTTCCTACAAAATACCCCGAGTGTAAATTGTTCTAGCCACTTAAAAGCATTACCAAAATTCGACATCGAATAAACCATATGGGGGAATTTTAGAGCCCATACCTTGTGAGATACATTTGGAACAAATTTCTAGGGTTTATTTGCAAGTGGTGCCATGGTATGTTCCAAAACTAGTCGCTTAAGCACTGACAACAAAAGCATTAGATTTGGGTGCCATAAAAATAAAACCAACTACCTAAAGGCTAATAAAACCTAAGAGCTTATGTAATAAATACAAGAAATATAACAAATATATCCCATTGCACCATTACAAGGCAACGTGGCGAGCAAGATCTTAGAAAGGGAAACAAGCATCAAAAGAAAACCAACCTCTTACTTCAACTTCATTACCCACTGGTCCCTCATAGAATTTTTTTATAATTTAATATATAGAGAAGTTTTAAGCAAATGAATATATCACCATCTAACAAATGTTGATTTTTCATTTTAACACAAACAAATTTGAAGGTTTTGTCACTTAATCGAGTAAACTTAGATATTTAAAATAAACTAATAGTAGTATTTTATTATTTATAAACATAGCTAAAACTCTCTCATGCAATTTCATGTTAGCATATTAGAAGCACCTAGTAGTGTAATCATCCGCTTAAGTGTTCTAGTACAACTCACTATTGTGTTTTAATGTTGATTATAATGTCCCATAAGAGTGAACAAATATGAAGATTCTATTATAAAACAAAAAAGATAAAATTAGTTGATAGAAAAACAAATATGGATCAATATTTAGACAAGCAAACTTTGATTGTTTTTCTTTAAATAATTTAAGTGCTAAAAAAACATATTTTCTCAATTTTATTTCATTTAATGTTTTATAATTATATTTTTTAAACCTATTTCTAGTGTGTTATTATTCTTCTTTTTAATATTTTACTAGAAATAATTTATTTTTTTATAAAAAGAGTTGAAAGACTATAAAGGTTGGGCTAGCAAGACAACTACTAAATTATACTTTTGCAAAAAGTTCAAAATAAAGTTTGATGTTTACACTTTGTTTGGTTCACACATACCAATTCACTCTAAAGGGTGTGAAAGGTCTTCATCATAACCTTCATATAATATATTGATAGATTTAATTGATAGTAACATTAAAAAAAATGATAAAAATTAACATATTAATATACAAATATTAACATATGAGTATACTTCAAATTCTTGATAAATAAGATTTATCAAGAGAAAAATCCTCATCTATAAAGAGAAAATAATAAATATTGTTCAGTTAAGAAACAACAAACTCATATGAGTTTAAAATCCATTATGGGACAAACAAACTTCCATATCTACAAACAATTTTTTTCTCCCCTTCCAAGTAACAAATATCAACTTTTTCACCTCATTATGCTCTTTTTTTTTATATCAACTTTTTCACCTCATTATGCTCTTTTTTTTTTTTTTTTCTTATGGCAACTCCAACAATCATTATCCTTACAACCAATGATTATCTATACCTCATTTACACTAAAAATAAATATATAGATTATATCTCAACTAATAAAGCATATTCAAAAAAATGGACAAACTTTTATCAAACATTATAGTATTCTTTAAATTGATTGAACAAACATAGACATAAACATAAACAAATCTTAAAAAAGCGTTTTCTTATATATTTTTGCTTTTAAGAGAATTATAGCTCTAGGTAATCCTAGAATAATATGTCCCACATTTTCGCCATAGTAACACATTGAAATAGCATTTTTAACTAAATATTCACTTTCTTAGACCTATAACAACTAAACAATTAAGAATTTAAAGATTATGCAAACTAGTGATTTGTAATGATTTGTGTGTAGATTCTCAATTTTTATTTTTATTTTTTGAAATAAATTGTAATTTTTTTAATGTAACTTTTAATTTGTTATAGTAAACAACATTTTTAAAAAGTGGCATTTATGTCATAATGCATAATTTTTTTTTAGAAATCATAAAATTCTAATATACACATACTTATCATTTAGTATGCATATTACTTTTGTTCCAATTTAATCTTCTATTAATTTGCTAATAATAGCAACTAATTATATTAATACTAATTGGTAAAGATATACATTATATTGTTATAATTTTGCACCTTATTCGATCATAATATACTTCTCATTTTTCTATTGCAAATTGTATGCCTATAGTATTAATAATCTATATTTAAATCATTGGTTTTTATATATCCTAATTAAAAATACAAATATTTTAACATCATATATTCTATGATATTGCTATCAGGATTCAACCGTGTAGTTTCGAGTCAAACTCATTGACCCATGTTTCATGAGTAGTGGTTCAACAAGAACCCATCTCTCATGATATTGAATGGTCCACTTAACACTCATTGCATCTAGGTGATGCTCACAGGTGAAGACCGTTCGTCCCGAGGTCACCCATCCCAAGATCGCCCAGCTGCCGCTAACTGTGGAGTTTTCTCCAAGGTTAAGCCCGCTTGAGTTGTTACCCCATTTGCAAAACCTTCAGCAAGTGTTGTGCCTTATGAACCATTCATAATAGAGCCCCTTTAGCTTATCATCATATATTCTATTAATATATGTTTCTGCTAATTGTTAATAACAACTCAAAATTTACAAGATTAGTACTAGAGAATAATAATTGTATTATAGCTATATTATGCATAATAAAAGACTAGTTATCTCTTTTATAAGATAAAAGTATATTTATTGCATTTGATCTCAAAATTAAATCAGGTTCCCTTTTACAGAATAATTAAAAATACAAATATTTTAACATCATATATTCTATTAATATATGTTTATGCTAATTGTTAATAACTCAAAATTTACAAGATTAGTACTAGAGAATAATAATTGTTTTATAGAATAATAATTGTTTTATAGCTATATTATGCATAATAAAAGACTAGTTATCTCTTTTATAAGATAAAAGTATATTTATTGCATTTGATCTCAAAATTAAAAGGGATTCTTTTAAAGTAAGTAGATTTATAGTATACTTATATTATTATAATTAAATTATATTCATTAACCTTTTGTTTTGTAGTTGTCTTTAATATTTTATTTCAGCTATCTTTCATTCTGATGATGGACTAGGGAGTGTGATTTGAAATATTGAAAGAAAAAAAACACCTACACAATCAAATCCAGAAATCATATTCAAACAACAATATCTATTTTGCGGAATTGGTAGAAAAACCCTGCATAACCAGGTATGATACATTTCACAATTGGAATTTAGGTATGAAATAACAATGGAATCATCTAGGGTACATTGGGGCAGATTCATTTGTAATCGTCCATGAGCATTACCAGGCAATACCAACTTGGTCTAGGCATTTCAACGGTGTTTCCAGAGGCAGGCAAAAAATTTGATGTATTTCGTTTGAATTTTTTACCTTTAAAATGCACCAAAACACCAAACAACGGTCATTTAACATTTTTGATGTGTGTTTGACAACGGTCATTTAACATTTTTGATGTGTGTTTGACAAGGTACAGCAAACAGCAAACAACATTCTTCAGGAGTCATAGCAAACATAGAACGTTTTCTGCATACAGTCACAAAGCATTGTTAATGGATTTCTTCTGGAAGCCACAAAGCAGAAGTAATAACACAGATCCACTCCCTTCCAAGCTCTCTCTATCTATTGCATAAGTTTAGTGGTTCATTTCCTTCCACCATAATTACCAATCCATTTGTTTCTCTGCAATCAATAGAGAAGAAGGGGAAAAAACATAAACTAAGACAAACTAATGCCCTCTTGTTTTCCTTATAAATTGTTAGTTTTAGGGTTTCTAAGTGATAATAAATAAAAATAAATATTCTTTTATAGTCCACGAATACCGGGCAATCTGTTTTTGGGTCTACAGACAGCTTATAGTATATATGGGACTCCTCATACTCCCAATCTGAGGGAGGCACCTAACTCGTGCTCCACAATATGAGGTGTACATACCTTACCCCCTGCAGGATTTGAACTTGTGACCTCTTTTTCAAGAGTACAAGTTCTCCACCATTAGGCCAACTCAGGCTGCACTTACTTTCTCTACATATTACGATGCCCTTTAAAATATTTTATATTTTTATAGCTATTACTTTCTCTACATATTACGATGCCCTTTAAAATATTTTATATTTGTATATTATCGCATATGTTCTACTTTAGCTTTATGTAAGATTTATAATCATATCTACTTTTTATATTTTTATAGCTATTACTTTCTCCACATATTATGATGCCCTTTAAAACATTTTATATTTGTATATATTATCACATATGTTCTACTTTAGCTTTATGTATAGATATTTATTATCCTATATACTAGCACTCGTACCAAAAGGAGGTGGAAGGGTTACGCCAATTCTATTTTATATAGAATAATATGTAGAAATCTAAACTTCCTTGTATTTTAAATAGAATGTGCAGAAATCTGAACTTCCCTCAAAATATAAAGTAATTGAGGTGTCAATATGGATGTCTGTAATTTGATCTTCCCATAATGTCTAAATGTCTTCGGATGGAGTTTTTGAATACATAACTCCAAACACATAAATTTTGAATTTTTATTGCCTACAACAACAAATGACTAATAGCCTAAACTCATTCATTTTGTAACATAGGTTGTTGGGAGAAAATCCCGTCCCATATACTAGTATGAATGGAAGGAATGGTTTGCATTCAACGTTATATGCAAGTAAATCTTCATAGCAAACAATTGCTACTACCCACACAGTCTTCTACCTCTCGCTTTACCAAACATTTCACCAAAACAACATATCAACCAAACGGCCTCTAAAGCAAAACGTTAGCGTTGTAAAACTTTTTGTAACAAGTTCTTATTAACAAAAGATACAGAAGTCCATGAGGACGACCTAACATGTCATGATGGGCATTCCTTAGATTGAGGAGCGGAAGAAATCCCCACTCAGCAAGTAAAGGTGAAGGAAAATGAATTGAGGTGGACTGATGTACAAGTACAAAATGTGGACACTGCACAAAAGAAAAGAAGCTCATTGAAGAGCTTCCACCAAAAATGTGTGGAAGAAGTAGGGCAGTTATCAAACCTTGTAGTAGAGCCTAATGTAGTCAAGCCCTAACCTCACCCACATGTGACCACACCAACTGCTCTAACTTTCAAACAAGTTGATCCTTCACATGACCGTGCTGCTAATTGGAATGTGATATCCATATCTCATGCTCGTTCACAAGGGTTTTCTACACATTTAACAATAAGAGGACATAATACATAGCTACAGAGACTGGCTTCTAGGAAATGATCAAACAACCTTGCATTAGTGTTTAGACAACTTTTTTCACAGCTTTGATGCTTGAAATTCGTAGTGTGCATGAACTATAGGTAAGGCTTGAATTTAATGCAAAACATAACCTTCATGGTGACAAAAAAAAGGTGAATGGAAAGAAAAATTGGTGTAAGACATTTGAATTTCAGGCTAATTACATAAAGAATTTCAAAAGCACTTGAATTTACAATTTCAGAGCAACAAGTGCAAAAAGCATATATCAATTTCTGATACTCAAGGAGGCTTTACATGGCTCAAAAATTACTATTAATCAATACTACGCAAATAGAAATAGGTTAACCAACAACCATTCAAAGTCTTATAAGCTGGCCAGATCATAATTATTCACAATACCCATAATTTTGCCAGCATCACACAAATCTGGCCATGGCCAAACCCCTAATTTTCTACCCAATGCAGCAAGAAAGTCCAAAATACAACAAAAATTATTCATACGTGAATGAAAAAGATGAAACTTAGAAAAGAAAACCCAGAATATACCTCTTCAGAAAAAGAAAAATGAGATGTATCTAATTTCCCATAGATGAGATGCATACACAATCGGAAGAATTTAGAGCGACACTCAATCTGTAAGCCTAGATCAAAAGAACACAAATATTTTAACTTCACCTCGTATAGGGTTGTCAATTTGTTATAGAAAGTGGTTGCAAAACCCATTTGAAGGAAATGGCATTGGATAGGTTAGACAACCATAAATTAAATCTGTATAGCCCTATTAAGAATGTCTACTCTGCATATGAATTTTGTTTTACAAGGAAAGAGAAAAAAATATTCTGATACTGCAAAACAATGTCTAAAATCTAATGTCTGACAAAATATCTGAACTGCAAATGCACATAGGAAAATTTTGACCAACACCTCTATTTACTGGCGACTCAAAGCTTACATATGAGACTTGCCACTATTTGAGACCTGAGAATTTCATATAAGGAAAACTACAGGATCTGTAATATTTTTTGAGTCGGTGTGGGTCTGTGTAACTCTCTGCAAGCATAGACGGTTGATATTTGAAGTAAAAACAGCATTTACACTAGTATACTATATTTTAAATTTGTAATATTTATGGTAGATTTGTTTAGCATATGCATGATACCTGGTATTCTAAACTTAATTCCGGTCTTTAGGCTGCAAATATGTATATTTTTATGATTATGTATTTTTTGTACAGACGTACCCAAACCCCAAATAATTCCATAGTAGTCTACTATACCCATTTACCCAAACATTCAACAAACCTGCCACCTAAACTGTGCCATTCCAATCTGCTGAGCTTGAGCAATTCAAAAAAAAGGTCAAAACTAGGTCAACACAGGAAAAAATCTGGGCTAGTTAGGAGGTGTTATGGTGGTAGGAGGTGCCAACATCAGATAATGAAATTTACCTGTAGAGCAGTTAATATGCATGGGAATGGTCCGTGGAAGCTGTGTTGCTGAGAGGAGAATGGAGGCCACGCATCCCAAAAAATTGAAGCAAATCAATACTAAAAAAGTTCCCAGATCTAGTATTCTGACAACTTTCTACAATTTACAGCATTCCAAAAAAATTCCCGGCAATCTTTTTATGACATGAGGCAATTTTCTAACTGGAAACTGCCACAACATATAGGCTATCGACTAATTATAACATTTTAATTTTATGTATACAGATCTTAAATACATTAGTATACTATATTTTAAATTTGTAATATTTATGGTAGTTTTGTTTAGCTTATGCATGATACCTGGTATTCTAAACTTAATTCCTGTCTTTAGGCTCCAAATATGTATATATTTATGATTTATTTTATTTTTTTACGGAAGAACCCAACCCCCAAAAATCCCCGTAGTAACCTAATATACCCATGTACCCACACTTTCAACAAACCTGCCACCTAAACTGTGTCATTCCAATCTGCTGAGCTTGGGCAATTCAAAAAAAGGTCCAAACTAGGTCAACATGAGAAAAAACATGGGGAAAATGAAAAAAAAACGCATTTTATACACAAGTAATTCAAAAACCACTCCCATCTTTTTTCAGATAAAACCTGGGTTTTTGTCGATAAACCCCTCTAAAGTGATTTTTTTGTCATTTTATAATTCATAATCATAAAATCATAAACCCTAACCATACCCCTCAGTTTCAGGGTTAGGGTTAAGGTTTTTAAAATTTTATTTTTTTAAATGTTGCCTTTTTGTAGACCATTACCCTATCCCATTAACTAAAGTTTTTATTTTAAGGTTAGGGTTAGGGTTTTGAAGTTTTCTATTTTTTGTATTTTAATAGACATGGGGTTATTTTTTTTTGCTTTTTCAGTCTATTAGAGACTATAATTAAAAATTTGTCATTTTTGGATAAAACCTAAATATTGGAAACTGCTATGTGTTTGCTTATTATTATTTTTTATTCTTTACTAACCCTAATCAGAGTCACATTATAATTACATGACAAAAGCACGGGAAACCAAAAAGTATAAATGGAATTCAATTGTTTAAAAGAAGAAAAACACAACAAATTAAAAGATGCTAAAATAACCATAAAAACACGAAAAAAAAAAGCTTTAAATGTTATTTGAGCCAAATACAAAGAAAGAAGTTATATTAATGTCCATAGATGACCAAAAGTAGGTCAATGGGACTAGAACAGCAATATACAATAGAAAGTTCTAGGAAGAGAAACTTGGAAAGGTTCCGCCAAGGGGAAGAATGAAAGTAAAAAATATAAACAACAAGGGACCACCAAAAGAAGTGGTCAAAAAATAGGTACAAATAGCCAAGAAAGGGAAACAAGAACCCCAAAGACCAAAGAGCATTCGCAAAGGAAAAGTGGAGACAATCAAGTATCATTATCTAGAATGTAACTAGTGAAGCCAATAGTAACATTGTCAATCAATGTGAAGGGACCAATACAAGATATAATAATGCTCATCAAGGAGTGTTGAGGGCCAAGAGGGGTACTCCCACTATAATCGCATTTAACATCCAAGGCCAAAGTAACCTTGTAGCAATGAAAAAACTCATAATAGCATTTGCATTTGCCCCTATAACTAGGGAGGTGGCCAGAGAGGAGTAGATCTACACCAACCAGATGTTGCACTGTACCATCAACAAGAACCATGATGCTAAGGGCTGTGATGATCTATCTCAACTAGTAGCTAACGGGAACACACCTGGATTTGGCCGAGGGGAAATTTCAAGCCATGTGACCAACAATGTTGAAGATAGAGAGGGTAGCATATTATACCATCTTCAACCTATAGAAAATGCCCAGTGTAAAAATCAAGCTCCGAGTTGAGTGGCACAAGAGGGAACATCCAAGTGACCTAGATGTATTGCTTGAAGATGTGCCTTCCAACAACTATGGTGATTGTCTCCCTCAAAGGAACGAGTCAACAAGGAGCATTCATGGAATACAAGAAATGATGTAATCTATCAATAGAGATGGCAACAAAAAGGAGTGAGCTAGTCTTTGAGTACCAACATTGATGACACCAAACTATTCCCAATGAAGCAATCCTTTCAAAAGAATGAAGAGCCAAATATGAATATCTATCATGACTAGAAGTGAAGTCACCCATGGATTTGAGTTTGTGTATGCAGAAAGCAAGCCAAAAGATAGCCTCAAGATGCAATGTTTAGGCAATAAACTCAACCTAAACAATGTTCTGAGGAATGGTACGCTTGCACCTAATAATGTGCTACACCATGAATCTAGACCCTCTCGACATAGGCCCAATCAACAAATTCCAAGCTAAGCACCCAAATCTCTAAGTTGTACAAAACTATGGACTTGGTGATGATATCAAAAGAAGATATCTTTGAAGGGATATTTTTGAAGTGGATCTAGAAACATTGACTTCCAAGAGAGAGCCATATCCCTTATGAAGAAGTGAATGTGAGGCAAGCTTCATGTTGAAGGAGGGACCAAAAAATTGGAACCCTAAGTATGTGTAAGTGGATGTGATCTACAAGGCCACCCCTTATAAAAGAACTAGAATCTGGAAAGTGTTAATGATATGTGGCAGCTTCGGGTTCATCCTTCCAGCCTCGAGTAAAGTCATAAATAAATGTAGCCTATTGGCTATTTATTTATATGTGAGAATAAATGAGTATGGGCGCATCTCTTTGTAAATAATATTATTCTCATTCTGGCCGACTTTCTTTATGACTTGTATCTATTATTTATCATTGTATCTTGGCCGACTTGATAAAATTGTAATTTATGGTTATGGTTGAGGCCGACCTTGTGAGGTCTCTTATAGTCATGCATTTATAAGAGACCACCTCTCTCCTTGTTGATCGATCAAGCAAGTTCGAATTATTCCTTCATTCCCAAGTGCGAATTCCTTCAGGAGCAGATTGCGAATTTTCCAAGTGTGAATTCCTTCAAGAGCAGATTGCGAATTTCCCTAAGTGCAGATTCGGATTACAAGGAAGTACAGAATATCTTCTGTTATTGCATCTAGATTTGATGCTGAATATTGGCCTTGTATTGGCCTCATTGTAAAGCGAATTGTTGCCATTATTAATAAAAGAGATATCTTTGTTGCTGGGTTTTTCTCCCTCAAGAGGAGGGTTTTCCCAGGGTATATGCTGTGTTTCTGTGTCTGATTTTTGAATTAATTTTCTGTGCACTTATCTGATCTCAAATTCAACATGGTATCAGAGCCAGGATAGGCGGAATATCTGATCAGATTTGTCTGTGCAATTCATATGAATTTCGAATGATTCTGAGCCTCAAAGTCAACAGCATACAAATGCAGTTACTGCTGTTCATTTTTTGCCAGGCAACCATGCACTCCTTAGTGCATCAATTGATGGGACAGTGCGTGCTTGGGACTTGTTACGCTATAGAAATTTTTTGGACTTTTACAACTCCCACTCCCAAACAGTTTGTTTCCTTAGCAGCAGACCCAAGTGGTGAAGTGATATGTGCTGGGCCTGTGCATGGATTGGCATTTTCACCAACGAATGGGGACCTCCATCAGGAATTGTGATTGAAGGAAAACCAAGTGATATCTTCACCTCTGTTCGAGTTTCCTTTAGAGATCAGGCTTGGTGCATCCCTGTGGCTGCAGCATCTAGAACACATTGCAGTGTGTATTGAGATCCTAGTTCTCACAGGCATGACTTGGAGGTCTTCACTTCCTCATGTCACCTCACCCTCTGCTGCACTCTGTATCTCTACACCAGGCGCAGGGGCTAGACCAGTGAGCTTCATGCAAGATCAATCCAAATGTTATCGCCCAAACCATAGCAAGATCAGTCTCTTTGCTGTGGTACATCATCGAGTAAAGATGATGGTTGTCGGATTAGGACTGAAACTAAATAGAGATAAGTTTCTGTTTCTCTATTGTTGTTTATACTTTTATTTTTTATTTTTTGTGAAACTCAAATCTGCTAAACTTGTGTAGATCTGATAAAGGTTATAAGTGATAACCGTATTGAACTCTAACATAGCTGGGATTGCGATTCAAAGCCAAGTTCAATTGGAAGAGGCAGTCAAAGGAAATCCTTTCGTGCGGAATCAAGTTGGAGGATTTCTATATCTATCTTTGTCAAGGTTACGGATGCCTTCAGTATTGCCTCGAGACCTTCAGAATCTGAAGCTTTCTCTGGACTGCTAGAGTTGTCCATCTCAGAATCAAGTTCGAGCTCGTCCACCTATATTTGAAAAATGTCTTGTGATTTGCATGTCACTGATGAAAGGTTGCTGCATAACCTGAGGTGACGCCATTGCTAAGGGCGGAACAAATTGAGAAGTCCTATATTAGGAAAAGTGCAGACCTGAAAAGGAGAGTCTGATTTCATCAAGATAAGTAATTGTTTTTTTGTTGTTGTTTATATTTCTATGTGAAACTCAGTCTGCTGAGTTGTACAAGATCTAATAAAGTTTACGAGTGATGATCTAACTCTCTGAGTGTTGCTAGTAAGCATGTTGCATAATCTGATGGATTGCAGCTGGAAACGAAGTGAATCATAAATTTGAATGGTCATGTTCAAATTTAACCTTGCCAGAGGCCTGTTTTCAAGCTATGAAGGTTGCGAACTGATCTGACCACAAGATCAGCGTATCATACCATGTCCAGTAGTTGCATCCATCAGAATATTTAAAGAGATAAGTATTCCTTGTTTGCGGAGTTATATCATTCACTTGGATCTTGTAATTAGTAAAGAGAGATAGTGGTTTCTCTTGAATTGCGTTCACTAGCGTAAGATTCCTTGAAGATTTTATTTATTTCTAGTCATTTCATGTTAATTATGTAGATCTCTGAGTGTGACTTTGAGATGGAAAAGAGAACTGTATTTTCGTTGTGATGGGTTGGTCACATCGATATCATTCTCTAATGCATGATCTGTGTTAGGACCTTGATTCTTGGGGAGAGTTGGTTCTTCTTGCTAACTGCATAATGCATTCAAGAAATTTGCAGTTGTTCAGATTATCTTTTGTTGTGCTGAGTTTAGCACTCTCGAGAAGAGTAAAAGATGGAAGAGTTATATCAAAATCATATAAAGATAAGTTCTTTATTCCTTCATCTCTTTGATATATTTATTTGATTTACTTATTTCATGATGTATAACCTGAGATAGTAAACTTTGTATGATTCTACCCTTGATATTTCTTTGGATAGTTACAAACTGTAAGTAATCTCTCTCTAAAATGCTTGCAGGAGCAAGAAGGTGATGAGAAATTGCTTAATGATGAAAAGCTTGAGACATCCTGTGAGGAAGTCATGCCAACCAAAGAAATAATCAAGCAGCCTTGGGACTGAGCTGGTGGCCAGAGGGAGCTCACTTCCAGAAGTCTCCTTTGCAATCTTTGGAGCTAGGATCAAGAGGGAGTATTGTAACTCACCGAAAAGAAGTGAAGATTGTTGCTAAACCCTTAGAGGATCCCTTCAGTTGCTGAGATCATAATTGCTCAAGACAGTCTTCTGGATTTGCCATTGGTAGCTCCGCAAACCTATTCAGAATAGTGAGATCTGAGATGAGGTCGATGAGGACTATTCTGAACTCTCTTCAGTACCAAGGTGTGCACTGGAAAACATTTATCTAAGTCAAAGTGTTGCAGTCAATCTTGGACGAAGAGGTCAGAAGGTTGATGCAAGTGCCTGAAGATTTAGAGGGAGCCTGCTAAGCCTGAAGAAGACGGTAATCTTGCTGCAGCTAGTTCAGATTTGGTGGATCCTATTGTACAGAAGCTGATTGGATCCTTGATGTATCTAGTTAACACTAGACCGATATTTGCTATATGGAGTGCACTAGCGTTTATGTGATCCGAGACATACATCTTGTTGCAGCTAAACATATCCGAGATACTTCGTGACACGTTGGATATGGGTTGAAGTACACTTCGATGCGACTTGGAGCTACTTGGTTTTACCGACTGATTGGCAGGTTGTA
Source organism: Sequoia sempervirens (assembly GCA_007258455.2). Taxonomy (NCBI): domain Eukaryota; kingdom Viridiplantae; phylum Streptophyta; class Pinopsida; order Cupressales; family Cupressaceae; genus Sequoia; species Sequoia sempervirens. Next base: position 56,582 of record VDFB02105805.1, read on the forward strand.
CCACGGATCGAAGAGCACCTCTGGCTGTTGCTTCAGTTTGGGTTCTGCTATGATTTCTGGTGCAGCAGGAAGTAGTCTTCAGAGCATTGAGTACAGAGGGCTGAGTATATTGCAGCTTGCATGGCAACTCGAGAAGCAGGTGGCTTCGTAAGCTCTTTGGATTGTTTGGACAATCAATGGAGACCACCATTATTCATTGTGATAATCAGAGTTGTGTGAAGCCTTCTGTCAATCCTGTGTTTCATGACGTAACCAAGCATGTTGAGATCAAATACCACTATATCGAGATATGGTACTGCGAAAGGCTGTATGCTTGAGGTACATTAGCACCGATGAGCAGACGAGATATTCTCACCAAGCCTCGCCAGGTAAAGTTCGTACTCGAGACAAGCTTGGTATGGTGGAAATCCACTTTGATCGAGTATGAGTCTCACGTGAGCCTTGTTTAATGAGTTCTTCTCTGGGAGAGAAGTTCGAGGTGAAATCCCTTGTTAATGCATTTTCTTCGCGACGGAAGAATTTGAGGTGAAAGCCCTTGTTTCCACCCTCTGAGCTGAGTCATGGTGGATGTCATGTGTGCGACTCCATGACATATGTTGTACTTGTGTTTCACCCTCTGAGAGAGTCATGGTGAAAGTCACTTGAGGTGACAACATCACGCAAGTGATGAACACTTGTACTAACTATTGCATTTTCTTCTGTGACGGAAGAATTTGAGGTGAAAGCCCTTGTTTCCACCCTCTGAGCTGAGTCATGGTGGATGTCATGTGTGTGACTCCATGACAACATCACGTGAGAGAGTCCGTGATGATCTTCTTGTACTTGTGTTTCACCCTCTGGGAGAGCCATGGTGAAAGTCACATTGAGGTGACAACATCACGCAAGTGATGAACACTAGTACTCACCAATTGATGGTTGATATTGAGACGATATCTAATATCACATTGAGGTGATATTCCTCTCTTTGTATCTGATTGCAGGCAATGATGGCAGATGGACCTCATATTGAGATGGTTCGTATTGTGCAGCTGGAAGTTCTCTCCCTAGCTGAGAGGGAGTGTTAATGATATGTGGCAGCTTCAGGTTCATCCTTCCAGCCTCGAGTAAAGTCATAAATAAATGTAGCCTATTGGCTATTTATTTATATGTGAGAATAAATGAGTATGGGCGCATCTCTTTGTAAATAATATTATTCTCATTCTGGCCGACTTTCTTTATGACTTGTATCTATTATTTATCATTGTATCTTGGCCGACTTGATAAAATTGTAATTTATGGTTATGGTTGAGGCCGACCTTGTGAGGTCTCTTATAGTCATGCATTTATAAGAGACCACCTCTCTCCTTGTTGATCGATCAAGCAAGTTCGAATTATTCCTTCATTCCCAAGTGCGAATTCCTTCAGGAGCAGATTGCAAATTTTCCAAGTGCGAATTCCTTCAAGAGCAGATTGCGAATTTCCCTAAGTGCAGATTCGGATTACAAGGAAGTACAAAATATCTTCTGTTATTGCATCTAGATTTGATGCTGAATATTGGCCTTGTATTGGCCTCATTGTAAAGCGAATTGTTGCCATTATTAATAAAAGAGATATCTTTGTTGCTGGGTTTTTCTCCCTCAAGAGGAGGGTTTTCCCAGGGTATATGCTGTGTTTCTGTGTCTGATTTTTGAATTAATTTTCTGTGCACTTATCTGATCTCAAATTCAACAGAAAGAAGACATTTGGAGATATTTAAAATTGTGGCCTTAGTTTTACTAAGATTGACCACAAGCTAGTGGAGATCACAAAAGTAAGCAAGGGCATCAAGTTGCAGTTGCAAACCTTCTACACAAAGAGAGGAAAGCAACATCATTAGCAAAAAGTAAAATGGCAGTAACCGCCTTATTTAAAATGCAACCATCATCTGAGTGAATGTGTTGCTAAAGAAATACCTTCAACTCATCAATATAGATGTTGAAGAGGGTCAAGGAGACAGGACGCCCTTGTTTGACCCCAATGGTACTCCTCACAAAGTGGGAGAGATTGTGAGAGGCATGAAACTACCAATAATTTTCTCATAAAGCCTCCAACCAAAAATAATAAAGGAAATTAGAAATGTCAATATCCTACATCCATTGGAAAAACAAGTGCCTCAAAATTGAGTCAAAGGCCTTCCTTAAGTCTATGGAAGAACAAAAGACGATGGAAGATCGTTGATGAACCTCCTCAATAATAGCCCAAAGTGTGTAGATGTGGTCAATGATCTTAATAATCTCCTTTGCGATCAACTTACCAACGAGCATAAAGATTACTATTTTTAGGTACATAGAAAACTACATATCCAGCAATGTGGCATAAAGGTTGGTAAATGTATGCCCACTCATGATAGTCCTATAGTTGCCAAGATTAAAGATATCCCCAAACTTATGAATAGGATGAACTATATGTTGAGAACAAGACTAAGGAAAACCTGAACAAAAAACCTCATTCAAAAGCTTTGCCAAAAGTGAGCCCAAGGAATTCACATTGTATTTGATAAATTCAGCTTGGAGGCCTTCGTAATCAGCTACATAGCTGGTACATAACTTCATAATAGCCCTCCTAACATTAACAATGGTGAAGACGATAGAAGTTGGTGGTGAAGTGGGGACCAACAGCCAGTTCGTTGGGCATATCATAAAGAGAGCTAGCATAGAAAACTCACACATTGGGGCGAAAGTCAAAGGCTATATCTGTTGGTTTCCATGGGAGAAGAGTGTACCAAAAGTTTTTGGAGGGTGGTGGAAATCAACAAGGAGTGCAAGTCACCAAGAAGCAAGAAACTCCTCCTTGCAATCAAGAAGACAACAATAATCCCTCTGGATGGAGGGCACGAAAGGCAGGTCATTAGATAGCAAGAACTAGAGCCTTTGGAGATATTTGCATTCATCATCAAACCACTAGTTCATAGGGAAAGATCTGTGGAGACCAGGAGGTCAAGGATGATGTAAAGTGTGAGGAAAAGATTCAAGGGCAACATCCCAAAGGGCATGACAAAGGATGTCATATGTGGAGCCAATGATGAGAAGAGGGACAGGATAGAAATCCATCAAGAGAAGGGAAAGACAGGATAAATAATCAAGGGTACAATCATCAAAGTGGATAGTGGGATGTATAGTGATAGGGGACGTGATGGGAAGGGTGGGATGTAAGGAGTGAGAAATAGATAGAAGGATGAATATTGCAGCATGATCAGCAAATGAGAGCTAAGGAGAAATCAAGAAACCACAGATATGGGGTATGAAGGTCCTCATGGTGAGAATATAATCCATGATACTCACACCACCACCATGAGGAAAGCAAGTGAATTTATTTGAGTAAGTGAAGCAAGGAAGCCTATTGAGAAACAAAGTTCATACGTCAACTTTAAGACAAATAAATATTCTAAATTTCAATGGTGTCAATTATTCTCAAATTTTTATTAAATATCAATTTTTCAAATAGTACAGCTACATATTATCAATGTCAGACTCATTACTCATAAGTCAACTGTCATATAATTGGAAAATAAAAAAATTCAAATAGCATCTAAGGCAGCCTTGACTGGATATGTTAAGCAGAAGTTGATGCCCTTGTGTTTGCAACCATTTGGTCCAAATGAGCATGTTCATGATCATCCTAAAACTCATCAAGGTTATCCAAATTGTCTTCACTACATGTAGGCTCCTCCTTGGCTGTTATCCATTCAAAATTAGGACCAATCTCATCTAGATCAATTGGTTGATCATCTTCGACACTACCTAAGGTTAGCAATGATGAACACACAAGCTCTCAACCTACTAGTGGATGTTACGAATATAAAATTATTGAAATTCATGATTGTAAAGTTTCTAATCGCAATGACAAAGGTTGTGGTGGACAAAGATCAAATCATTCATCTATCATTGGCTCAATCGGTTGCATTTTTTAGAGTGTATATGCTTAAATACACTCCAAGAATGCTAACAAGTCAAAGAGCTGCATGGTTCAATTTCACACTCCACCCAACGAAGTGATTGGCCTCAAGGCCAAAGCACTCCAACCATTACATTTACATTAGAGTAGTCACAAAAAGAAAAATTTATAAATATAGCCAAGTGATTACTCATTCAATTCCATTTAATATATAATAAATTAGATTGCAAATTATTAATTTTGAAATTAATACCCAGTGTTACTGTCTTCCTTGATTCCACTACACATATGTCAAAGAAGAAGCCATTTGCTTGCTTGTACAATGGCAACTCTTTTGTGGTTACTTGTCTTTCCTTTGCATCGAGAAAGAATGTAGAAATACATATGAAAAACCTTGCACTCCTCCATCCTCCTTGAATAATGGACCAAACTAGATAGAGGGATTCAAGAAGTAACCAACAACATGGATACGACCATCCATTTATCGATGCATCTATTGGTTTCACAATGATCGTGCCACTTTTGGATGCAACAAGAAAGTTGATTAATATATGATTCCTCCTATTAGTCCAACCAATAGACATAATACTGCAACATGTAATCTCCCATTACATATGATGCTTAGTAACTACCTTGGTAACATCCTGCACTACCTCTATCGACATGTCACTCCACGAGTCTTAGATGATGGGGCCTTGAAAACCATGACTCGAAATAGCAATGGCATCAACCATGGCCCACAAATAAGGAGCTCAAGCAATGTTGAATGGGATGATCATATAATACCCAAAGTTTTTTATCATCTTCCTTGCCTATGCTTGAACATTTTTCCTCCATCTTGTGCTCTCCAATGATGATTGGGGTCCAAGTACAGTATGGGGCTCAAAAAATGCATTCACTCTTTCACCACCAATATTAGGTTTTATAAATGTGTTTTTTGGTGGCTATCTAAAAGAGGGTGTGGCATGACAATGTGGAAGAGGGTGTGGCATAGGAAGAAATAGAATCATACCCTAATGGTAAATATTCTTTATCACCGACAATTGTTCCTACATCATGATCATCGTCACTCACTAGAAGACTTTGTCGATGAGCCCAAGGTAGTTTTAGCCTTTTCACCTTTTTTTTTGCATAGGCATTAAGTGCCAACTTCACTTGTTCGATCACATCCACAAGACACATTTATGCAAGGTTTCACTTGATGTCCTGACAACCTTGTAACATGCCATTTGAAACGGTTGATTCGCCCACAAAAATATTTTTCTTACACAAATTGCATTTCAAACTTGTATTAGGAACTAGATTGCAATACACCCATGCATAATCTCTCATGGCATGATGAAATATGGACTATAACTGAAAACACATCCATACACATTTCTATCGGATTCATAGTCACAAAAACCAAGGCAAAAACATATGTACCCATGTTTTAAATGAACCCACCACCTAAATCATGCCATTCCAACTTGCTATGCCCTAGTAATTCAAAAAAAGCTCAAGATTCGTCAAAATTGTATTAATGTGAGTCAACAAAAGAAAAAATTGATGGAAAATGAACAAGTGTGTTTTAGACATGTGTAATTCAAAAAATCGCCTTTTTTTAAATATATTGTGGGATTTTGTCTATAAACCCATCTAACTTGTTTTTTTGTCATTTTTTCACATTTAAGCAAGAAAACATATATTTGAACATTCTAATACAATTGTGAACATCAAACTAGACATTTTGTGATCATCAACTAGGGCATGAGGGCATATATTTCAGTGTTGCTCCTTCAAACTTTTGTTTTGCATTTTTCAACCACACAATGTGATAGAGGTAAGGTTTTTCATGTCTTATTTTTCTTCATTTCACAAATCCTATTTATAATTCATAATATCACAAACCCTAAAGGGTTAGGATTAGGATTTTTTTTAAAGAAAATGTTGCCATTTTTTTCTAAACCCTTACACTAACCTATAAACTAAATTTTTAAGTTTAAGGTTAGGGTTAAGCTTTTCTATTTTTTATACTTTAATAGACATGGAGTTAAATACTTTTTTAACTTTTTATTCTATTAGGAGATTGCTAAGGCCAAGTAATTAAAAATCTATTAGTTTTTGAGTAAAAGTAAAGGTTGCAACCTACTATGTGCTTGCTTATTATTATTTTTTACTTTTTATTTTTTATTAACCCTAAGAGCAATGGGTGTGCATGTGTTTTGATTTCAGTCCATATTGCATCATGCCTTGAGAGATTTTGCATGGGTGTATTGCATCCCAAATCCCAATACAAAAAAGCTGATATGCAACTTTTGTAAAAAAGAGCATGGTGGGGGAACCAACTGTTTCAAATGGCATCTTACAAGGTTGTCAAGACATGAAATGAAACCTTGCACAAATGTCTGACAAAGGTGACCAAAAAGGCAAGGATGGCACTTAATGCCTACGCAAAAGGTAAGGTGAAAAAGACCAAAACTACATTAGGCTCATCGATATAGTCGTCTAATGGGTGTGATAATGATTGTGATGCAACAACTATTGTTGGTGATGATGAATGTCATGCACCCGTCAAAGAAAGAAACAGATCATAATATTTAGATGGATTGCAACACTTAAAGTCTAGACAAATAAAGTTAACGTGGAGAGCAATTCTAATAAGGGGATTGATTAAGATTATAAGAATAAACAATGGTAGTGATTTCCTTGAATTAAAGATATTTAATTATAATTAAAATAAAAGGGTTTCAGGCCAGTGATTAAGAGGAATAGTTGTGACTCTTCCAAAAGGGCAGAAAAAATGAAGAGGTGTGACTCCCTCAAACTTGAATATATAAGAGGGAGAGCATTTCATTTGAGAAGGACATTAATAACATCATTCAATCAATCCATTAAGAATAAATATTATAAGACTCCTAAGGTGAAAGATTGTGACTCCTAATGTGAATGGTTGACTCCCTCCAATAATAAGATATAAAAGGGAGACCATTTCCATGTGGAGAAATCATCAATGGGGGATAAATCTATCAATCAATTTGGAATAAAGTATTATTTTCAAAAGGCAGCAATGAAGGGTAGTGACTCATTTATTATGAAGGGTGGTGACACATTTATTGTGAAGGGTGGTGACTCCTTCAAGAAATGGATATAAAGAGTAAATCGGTTCATTGACATTCAATCAGCAATTATCACTCATCTATCCATCAAGAAATCAACCAATCAAAATATCAAAAAGATCAATCAAGCAAACAACAATAAGTCTATCAAATCATTCAAGCACCAATCATTCAATCATCAAAACATTCAATCATCCATTCAATCATCCATTCATTCAAGCATCATTCAAACATTAACTTGTCGATCCATAAATATCAATCAGCAAAAGCAACCAACAATAATTGTCATGTCCCTGATTTGGCTGTTGGCAGGAGATGGTGTTTATCAACACTAGAATGAAATTTAAATATTTTAAATAATATTAAATAATATAATATTAATAAATAAACTATTAAATAATAATATAAATTTAAATTATTAAAAATAATATTTAAATTTTCAACAACACTTTGACCGACTTGTTGGAAGGCACTATTAGCATGCATATATATGTGAAATCTTTTGTCATTGTCATTGGAAATCATCACGAAAGTTGGAATCGGGATCATGGTTGCATGGATGATCCCCTCTACTAACCGCACCTAGTAAGATATTGCCCTTACCTGGCATCATGCTTCTTCTTTGTAGCCTTCATCATTCATTAGCTAAATCTGCACTTTGTCTACCACAGGTCCAAGCTGGAGTTCTTGGCACAAGTTTGAGGAGCGATTACTCTCAGCAAGAGTGGCAGAGCCTTTTAGGCTTGCGCCACTCCATTATACAACCTCCTAGCCAAGATCCTTGCATCATGCGATCACCGTCAAATTTGGTGCGGAGCCCTCATCATTCGATAGCAGACGGAGACGAAGGAAGAACAAACAGCACCATACTTTAGGCACCCCACACATCGCATTACTCGTGACTGCAATACAGATTGGGGACCATCGCATCTCATCCTTTCGACATCCCAGTGATAGACAATTTGTGCCTCCCTCTTGGTGTATCACGGGTATTTGTGAACTCGACTCTAATCAAATTCGCACTGCATGAATGTACTCCATGAATGTAATTGTAATATCATTTGTAATAGAATATGAGTCGGATTTGAGAGATTCTTGTATATGTTTACATTGTTTTCCCACCTAGGCTATTGCGAGCTTAGTCTAGGGAAATTGTTACCTAACAGCAGGTGATTCATATTAGTCCAGTGAATAATTGAGAGTTAGATAATTCTGATTTAATAAATCTATGCAACTTCAGTTTGGCATTCATTTCCAGATTTATGAATTGGTGTTTTTTGTATTCACATTTGTTTTGTTGCGTTGAAGAGAATGCCAGTTTCCTCTCTGAGATTGGTGTATTTGTGCTATCTAGATCAGTGCTTGTGCTTACTGTGTGAAGTAGGGGTTAGGTATCTTACAATAATCTAGCAAATACATCAAGTTATCAATTCTGAATTCTAGGTAATATTTGCAAATCAAACAGAATTTGGGCTCAAGGGGTGGGCTAAGGGTTGGAAGGACAGGATCTTTTCATGCCCTTGAAAAGCTAGGGACAGGGTCCTTGAAACAGAGAAGATTTGAAAATATTCGATGTATTGAAAGGAAGTGAAAATGATTCATATAGAAATTACAAAAAGATGTTTCTAATTACAAAGTTTCTAAAATAGAAACATCATCGAATAAAGAAAACTACACTACTAGTTTACATAATTTACAAAACATTGACCATTAATAATTAACTAAATATTATTTTAATACCTTCCCTTAATGGTCAATCTATCAACTACACCAAGATGCCCCCTAAATTTTGCAAACTTATCTAGACTGAGAGACTTGGTGAGAATATCAGCAATCTAATCCTCAATGGGAACATACTGCAATACCACTGATCCATCTTCGACAAGCTGGCGGATGAAATGACAGTGAAGTTCAACATGCTTTGTCCTTTCATGGAAGACTGGATTCTTGGCGAGTTTCAGCACCCCTTGATTGTCACAATACAAGGGGGAAGGCCTTGCTTAAGACATTTGCATGTCCAAAAGAACCCTTCGAAGCCAAACCACCTCACAAGTTGCTTTAACAATTCTCCAATATTCAGCTTTAATCGAGGAAAGAGCCACTGCCTACTGCTTCTTGCTGGTCCATGTAATTGCACCTGTACCCAAACTGAATACATACCCTAAAGTAGACTTTCTGTCATCAACAGAACCTGCCCAATTTGAGTTTGTATAGCCAATTAGCTTAGGATCTTTGGACCTTTCATACAGAATGCCAAAGTTGGAAGTGCCTTTCACATATTGCAGCACATGCTTCGTTGCAACCCAATGTTCTGCTTTAGGGGTTGTCGTGAAGCGAGAGATGTAGCTCACTGCAAAAACTAAGATCGGGTCTAGTAGCAATGAGATAAATGAGGCTGCCTACTAGTTGCCTAAATGCGGATTCATTTTCCACAGGCGAATTTGATTTTATTGATAGTTTAAGCCCTTTCTCCATAGGTGTTGAAGCAGGTTTGCAGTCACTCATCCTAAACTTATCAAGCAAACTGCGAGCATACTTGGACTGAGAAATGAAGATGCTGTCAACTATTGGCCAAACCTCAACACCGAGACAATAATGAAGAAGTCCCAAATCTGTCATGTCAAATGATTGAATGAGATTGTGTTTTATCTCCTCAATCAAATGTTCTGAGCTTCCAGTAATGATAAGGTAATCAACATGGACAACAAGCACAAGGATATCATCACCAGACTGTTTGACATACAAATTTGAATCAAAAGGGCTCAAAAGGGCTCCTCTAAAAACCATGATCAGTAAGGTACTTATCAATTTTCATGTAACAAGCTCGTGGAGCCTATTTAAGTCCAGAGAGTGCTTTCACAAGTCTACAAACTTGATGTTCTTTACCAGGAACCTTGAAACTGGGAGGCTGTCATATAGACTTCTTCCTGTAGATCACCATTGAGAAACACACTCTTGACATCCATTTGATGGACTTTCCAACAAAACTGAGCTGCAAAAGCAAGGACAAGCCGACTAGTACTCATTTTGGCGGTAGGAGCAAAAGTCTCCTCATAATCAATGCCCTATGTCTATGAGAACCCTTTGGCTACTAACCGAGCCTTATACTTATCAAGGGTTCCATCAGCCTTGTATTTAACTTTATACACCCATTTGCAGCCAATGGGCTTCTTCCCAGGTGGAAGATTAGAAAGGACCCAAGTGTTATTCTTCAAAAGGCTATGATGTTAGGCTTCCATAGCATGTTCCCACTCAGGTATTCCTTTAGCCTCGGAATAGGATTGAGGCTCAGAGATGCTATGCAAATTGGCCATGAAAGCAAAATTAATAGTATTTTGCTGCTTGCTCTTCTTCCGAGTAGTTCTACCCTCGATCAATTCATCATGATGAAGATCACTAATGGTTTTAGCATACCATTTAGGCCGGAGAGTAGAAGTACCAAAATCTGAAACATGAGGAACAACATCACTAGGTGTGGATGGTACAAAATTAGCTAGATCAGGATCCAGATTGTCCCAAGGAGGGGCGGGTGGTGGAACATTCTGCTGAGGTGCCTGCACAACTGCAGAATCCCTTCCATCAGGTGGAGCTAGGGGAAGACAAACACCCAATTCAGAAGCCTACATAGACTGATCCTCAGGACTCACAAAAGTAGACGACGGAAAGAAAGGCTCGGTAGTTTCATCAACCACAACATCACGACTGAAGATGAGACGATCTGTATCTACATCAATCAGCCTGTATGCTTTATGATTCTCACTGTAACCAGTGAACATGAGTTTCTGGCTTTTGGAATCCAACTTAGTGCGCTTGGCATCTGGAATCCACACATGAGCAGTAGAGCTAAAAACTTTCAAGTGGCTGATTTTAGGCTTGTGTCAAACCAGGCTTCTTCAAGAGTCATCTTCTTAATGGCATGAGCAGGTGACCAGTTCAGAAGATAGATGGCAGTATAAATTGCTTCAACCCAGTATTTCTTAGGAACCTTTCTATGCTCCAGCATAGAACAAGCCATTTCAATAATGGTGCGATTCCTACGTTCAACGACACCATTTTGTTGTGGGGTGTAAGGTGTGGTAAGTTAGTGCTTAATGCCAGGTGTAGCACAAAAACTGGAGAAGTCAGAAGAACAAAACTTCCCCCCATTATTAGACCTAAGAGTAACTATAGGAGAACCAAACTCTTTTTCAACTAAGGCCTTATACTACTGAAATATACCAAACACATCTGATTTGTTTTTCAAAAAATACACCCACATTTTTTTGCTGAAATCATCAACAAATAATAAAAAAATGCCTACAACCAACAACTGAAGGAGTGTTCATTGAGCCACATAAATCAGCGTGAACCAACTTTAATACCTTGGAAGCTCGCCATGAGTCACCATCTAAGAATGGAGTCCGGTGTTGCTTTCCAGCCTGACAAGCCTCGCATACTCCATGATTTTGAGTTTGAATCGCAGGTAGGCTACCAACCAGATCATCACGAGATAGCTAAGAGAGATATTGCATGTTCAGGTGCCCATAACGTTGATGCTAGAGGCTGCTAATGCAAGTACTCCTGGCTGCCACAGCATGCTCCTAAGAATCACCTAAGTAAACAAGTCTATATAGACCATGATCCTCAAGTCCCTAAACTACTATAGTGTGAGTCTCTCTGTCAACAATGCTGCATGTATGCATGCTGAAAACAATATCTAGCTGAGGAGAGTGAGTCATAATCTAACTAACAGAAAGTAAGTTCAGCTCCATGCCAAGTACGAAGTATACATCGAGAAAAATTAAATTTCTCCCTCCAAAATGAATCTGCACGATGCCCTTTCAGACAATAGTATACTCCTCGCCTCCTCCAAAGATAATTGAATCTCTAAATGGCGTGTACTCAATGAACCAATCCCGACGATGAGTGAAATGTCGAGAAGCACCTGAATCAATATACGAGGCAAAGGATTTAACAGGATTTGTTGGAATCTTGGCCATGAAGGCATAGAACGCGGACTACTTCTGCTCAGTGTGCCCTACAACATTAGCTTTGGGCTTAGACTCTCCTTGCTTGTTTTGTTCAGAAGCCAAGCATTTCCAGTAATCTTTCTTCATGTGACCATTCTTATGACAATAGTTGCACTAAACATTCTTCTTCTTGGAAGAATCTGAAGACTGCGCTTGACTGGTTTGCTGAGAGGGCTGATTTTTTCCCTTGTTCTTCTGAAAGGTCTTAGCAGAAAATGCCTGCTCTGTGGAGGATGAACTAGCACCGCTACCGAACTGTTGTTTCCAATGATCCTGCTGCAAAAGTATGGTGCAAAGATCTCAAAACTTCAAATCAACATTAGCTGAAGTAATGTTGAGAGTCAATAAAGTGCTCATAAGATTTTGGTAGAATTTTCATAGTGATGACTACCATATCTTCTTCCTCCATTTTCCGACCAATAGCCTCAAGTTGATCACTGATGTCCTTGATTTTGGTCAAGTGTGCCCACAAAGTTGTCTTCTCATCCATCATGATGGAAAACAGTATGTTCTTCAGAAAGAACGCACAACTTTTGTCAGATGTTTCATAAAGATCTTTCAAATGATCCCAAATTTCTTTTGTTGATTTACCAGACGGAACCTGAGGCAACTAATCATTAGTGACTGATAGTTTAATGAGCATCACCACTTCACGATTTTGCTCATCAAATTTTTCTTGATCTTTATCTCTCGATGTAGGTCGTGTCTTTTTGCCCCGAATAATCTGGTCAAGGCAGCGATATTTGAAGATTGTCATCATTCGCTGGTTCCAGGTGTTGTAGTTGCGGCCATTAAATTTATGTTGCTCTCCAGCATGATATGAGATAGTGAGTCCATTTTTTTACAAATAAAATCTAACAGAGTACAAAAAGGCTCAAATCTCGAGGTTGCACCAAAAAAAATGCCCACAAGTTTTAGCAGATAGAGACAAGGTTGTGATCTTTTGTTTTCTTCAGAACACGTGCTAACACATGAGGAGTCACAGATTGGAGATTGTGTATGCAAGGAACCTGGCACCACAACCCGACAAAGAGCAACACTTTTAAACGTGACCTGAAAACTGACAAATAGCACTAATAGAACCGTCCCAAATGCAGAAGGGAGGACACAAACTTTTCAAAATCCTCAGCTTCAATCTTCACAGAAAAACGGCACCTAGAATAGGAAACAAAAACGCCCAGAAAAACGCAGAAATAATGGAGAAAATCGCAATTTTAAGAAACCGCCTAGAAAAGCCGAGTAAAAATCCACGAACTCCAGGAAAAAATGCATTAAATGGAACAGGAGAAGCTCAAAAAATGCCTCCAAGAAACCCTTATGTGTGGCTACAAATAGAGAATGAAATTGCGTGCAAAAAAATGCAGATACCGATGCGATTTTTCAACTCTGTCTCAGAAAATCACACAAATGGAAAGAAACCCATTAGATACCAACACATTTTTGAAAGATGCCACAATTTTGTATAAGGAAGATGTGATTTTCTTTCACACACGAAGTCATGAGAAATGGCAAAGAAAAAAACCACGATCCTTTCTAAAAAATCTAACGAAAAACTTCATGAAAGGCGAATCCCAAAAAAATTAAAATTTTTCCCGCTTAACGTTACTAGCTCTGATACCATGAAATAGAGAAGATTTAAAAATATTCGATGTATTGAAAGGAAGCGAAAATGCTTCATATAGAAATTACAAAAAGATGTTTCTAATTACAAAGTTTCTAAAATAGAAACATCATTGAATAAAGAAAACCAAACTACTAGTTTACATAATTTACAAAATATTAACCATTAATAATTAACTAAATATTATTTTAATAGTCCTTGGTATTGTCATTGTTGAGTTAGGGACAAGCCCCTTTAATTCAATAGTTTTGCAAAGTATTTCTGGAGAATTCACGAGTTGATCAACTTTAGATATTGTGCTATGATATATTGACCGAAATATATATCATAAATTTGTAATCTTTGATAAAACTATATTATATTTTTAGTGAATATTATTGTTTTAAAGAATATTCCAATAGGAGACATTACAATGAGGAATATCTAGTACAAGGGCATGATTCTATTTCTTCCCCTGCAACACCCTCTTGCACACCTTGTCATGTCACACACTATTTTGCACAACCACCAAATAACAATTTCAATAAACCTGATACTAGTGGTGGAAGGTGAATGCCTTTCTAGTACCCCACACCACACATGGATCACAACTATCATTAGAGAGCAAAAGGAAGAAAAACGTTCATGGCCAAACACATGGATGGCAATAGAAAACTTTTGGTATTACTCAAGCATCTCATTCAACATTGCTAGATCTCCTTATTGGTAGGCCAAGGTTGGTGGCATTGCTATTTCGGCTCCTTGTTTTCAAGGCCCCATTGTCTAAGACCCTCAAACTTGACATGCTAACAAAGGCAGTGTAGGATATTATTAATGTAGTTATTGGCATGCCCCCGAAATAGCGACACTAAAAACCCAAGTATTGAAATGAGAATAAATAAGTAAAATAAATAACAGTATAAATATTAAAAAAATATAAATACAAATTTAAATATTATTATAATCATTATAATATAATAAATATTAAATAAAGTATATAAAACTAATATCAAAATAAATATATACTATACTCTATATAAAATAATATACATATAAATATAAAATAATACAAAATAAGTATATATAATTACAAGCAGCGATTAAAGACAAAAGCAGCATTTCATTATAACATACAGCGATTAAAAATATGCAGCAATCCCTGTTAAAGAAGGCAGCGCTTCATAAGGAATTGATTAAGGAAGCGATTCATATTATGTGAAGGAAGTTTTAAGAAGTTTGGGTTTAGTTGAAACAAAAATTAAGGTAAGGCTCTTAACAAAGGGTCACGATCTTATAAAAGGTCGACTATTCTAAAATATGCCACCCTTCATGAAACGGTATAAGGAAGATATAAAGGTCAAGGGAAGATGAAAAGAAAGGGGGGGTAATCTGCAAGAGATAATTTTCTGAGTGTTAAGCCAATCAAGGGAATCATATTGAGAAATAAATCTACATTCAGAAAACCAGCAGCAGCTGATATAATCAGTGATTAGGGAATTAATAAGGAGGTTGAAATATATTTCTGAGCATGAGAAATACATTTTTATATTAAGGAAACCAATATCTCAGGGCATAAATAAGGTTTATTTATACTCTGAGTTTGAAGGCAGTTATAAAGAAATGGCAGCAATCAGTAGTAAAGAATTATCTGCATTCAGAAATGCAGTAGGGAACGAATGGGAAGAAAAGAGCACAGATAGATGGAACAGAAATAGGAGGAGAATTTAAAGGGGAACGGCAGAGATAATAAAAAGAAAATCAGAATAAAGGAAATGAGAAGTGAAGGCCATCAAATCAGGGAGGAGGATAATAAGCTTTAAGCACAGATATATAACAGTGAATAAGGACAGAAATAGATGCATTATTTGAATATAGCAGCAGAAATCATCACATAAGTACACTGTTGCAAAAATATATAATTATAGAACAATATTTCTGAGTATGGAGAGCAGATCAATCAAGGAGAAGAACATACAGATCAGAAGGACAAAGAGACTCAGACCCGTGTATCATAACAGGGTGCTATTATCAAATATATAAATATAATCAAGTGTATTGTCTGCAAGTCATTGTTTACCCATGTATGCATTTTGATTATAAGTTAATAAGAGTAGTTAATGGAGGAGTTCTTATGATTGAATCAGAATTATGTTGACTATTTGAAACCCACCCTGTGGGTAGGGCCTGTGGTGAAGTGGTAGAGAGCCAAACGCCCACTTGCGACCTCTGCCCAATTCCTCAGAAGGAAGGGCCAAGGGTGGAGTGGTAGAGAGCCAAAAGCCCACTTGCGATCACCGCCCAATCCCACAAGGTGGCAAGTGTCTTTAGGGGCTAAGCAGGTACAAGTCGCCATGGGGGAGGGCTGTGGTATACACCCTCTTAGGCTTGGCATATGGCTTCGGGCGGACCCATCATGTCCCTTCTCCCAATTTCTTCATATGTTTGCATTGTTGATAACCTTTAGGTGTGATGCAATGGTCTAACTCTAACAAGCATATATACATATTTGCACATATTGTTCACATGGTGAATGCAGGATTCCAATCCAAGATTACATCATTAAAGAGATGTTTATTTAATAAGGTGAAACCCTAACCCTAATTTGTTGCAATTTGTGATCAATAGGCGAATTTTAGGGCAAATTGGGATAGGGGACATTACAATTACTAAGCATCACAGGCAATGGAAGATTACAAGTTGCAATATTCTGTCCCATGAGTGGACTGATAGGAGGAATTGTACATTGTTCAACTTTCTTGTTGCGTTTGAAAGTGGTACGATCTTCTTCAAATCAATAGATGCATCAAATAAAGTGAAATCAGCCCATTTATTGTTTTCACATTTTGATGAGGTTTTGATAAAGGTTGGGCTACAATATATAGTCTAGTTCATCACTAACAATGCAGCAAATTGTGTGGCAGCAAGCAAACTTCTCATGGAAAAGTACCCCACATTACTTTGGAGCCCATGTGAAGCACAATGCATTGATTTAACCCTTGAGTACATTGGAAAACTCAATTGGATTAAAACTATGATACAAAGGAGTAGATCCATCACCAAATTCATTTATAGCCACACCAAATATATGTACCCAAAAGATTAATTTCAAATGAATGTTTGTTTCATCAAATTAAGTAGAGTGCTATTTTTCTAGTCAAATGGATGGGATCACTAATTCACATCTTGTGCTTGATGCATTTTAGACAAATGCAAAAAAAATTGTGCAGATTTTAGAGCCCTTGGGCCAAGTGCTAAGATTGAATGATAAGAGAAAAAAAAACCCATGGTTATTTTCTTGAGGCCATGGATAAGATAGAGAAGGTAATACAGTCCAAAATGCAAAATGATGAGAGGAGATTCATGCTAATTTGGGAGATCATCGATGCTAGATGATATCACCATATGAATTGTGTTGAACACAAAGCAACGCTAAGAAGGGGAGGTGAATCAGCTTACATTAAAATTAGAACATTCCCATATGCAGATAACACATCACATCATATGAACTGAAAGAATAGTAGAAAGCGTAACATGCACCACACCATAACACCAGGATTTTTACGTGGAAAACCCGATGAGGGAAAAAGCACGGTGAGAGTTAACTCACAATATAAAAGCTCACTGCTTAAAAGATTTTACAATGTAGTTTAAGGCTCGCTACCTATAGACTTGCACACACTGAAGTAGAGACAACTTCAAGGGCAAGATACAGAGAACCTGATGAGACTCATTGTCTCAGAGCAGGGTACATGAAAATTATGATATGTGAACTAAGACTTGAACTGTTGTAGATGAAGCATTTGACATATGCTGATATTGTAGTTCCTTTTTCGCACATTTAAATCTTCATATAGATTTCGCACACTTCATGTTTAACATTCTGCTTAATTCATATTCAACACTCAACAACTCTTCACAAATGATTTTGATCTTCTATATATATCCTCGAATGAAGTCGGCTTCAAGAAGACCGTTGGATGAAACCATTGATATTGCAAGGGTCGGCTCCAAAACATATCCAAAGAGAAAGAACTTTGATTGTGGATTAGCACACGCTATGTTGAGGTCTTCAAAGCACTTCCACACATTCTCCAAAATAATATTAACTAATCAGGATCCACCGCAAATGAAGAAAACAAGTCATGTTGGCCCGATTAGTACAAGTACCATCAATACTGTTACTATGTGACTTCACACCACCGGAGAGATGTCAAAAACATCATGCGGATCAAGATATGAACAATGTAGGTAATCTACAATATCCCTACAACCTCTTCCAAAAAGATTTGATCATTAAATGTTGATGCAGCTGAAGAAACTTACTGAAAATGCAGAAACAAAGCATTCTGGAACAACCGTAACACATTGTTAATTGGAAAATTGAGCTTGCAGATCTCCAATACTCTTGATACTGTTAGATGATGTGTATAAAATCTAGATCATTACTAATTAGGTTCTCAAAGTTGCAAGACCAAACCTGCATCTCCGAAGGAATGCAAAGTATTTCAACCAGCCTTTATTATTGCATTACACTGTTAGGGCATAGACCGAAACACTGTCAACTATAACTTTGACTGAAGAATGTGTGAAGAATCGTTTTCCTAGATATAATATCTTCATAGCATGGCCATCATTTCATTTGAACCGCAAGACAGAAGCTTGCATAGCAGATGGATGCGGACCAAAAGAACATGATACAACCTTAAGGTATACACATTTAGTGCCTTAGCCAGACTTCTACAACCTATCACAACATGTGGTACATGAATTCGGAATGATATCAAGGTAGACATATTGTAAACACATTAGGAGACGAGTATCATCCTCCGCAACATACTTAGATCACCATTCTTCCTTACACTATCCTGTAGACATGCCTCAACTTATATCTACTTATGCACTAACTCCGAAGTATGTACATACTTCAATAACACATCTTTGATATCAATGACAGCCCAGATAGGGTTGACATCAATGACAACGCTTATTGCCAACAAATTGTCATTTCCACGTTGCAAGCTACTTCTTGAATCCCACTATCTATTATAGTCCGTCATTCAAAAAGGATGGAGAAGTGTGCGCATGGTTACTCAAATGGATTTCCACATTCTTTCCTTATGCAAAGGAAAGATGAGCAGCCATAGCAGAGTTACTATTGAGCAAGCGAGCAAAGAGCTTCTTCTCCAACATAAGTGCAATGGAATCAAGACAATAACAACAATTATTAATTTCTATATTAATGATTTGAAACCTAATTTATTATACATTAAATGAAATTCAATGATCAATCACTTGGCTTTATTAATAAGTTTGATTTTGCAACTAGTCTAATGTCAACACAATGGTGGGAATGCTTTGGCCACGAGGCTAAAACACTTCATTGGATGGTAGTGTGAATTCTAATGCAACCATGCAATTCTTTTACTCGTAAGCATCGTTGGAGTGTATTTAAGCATATACACTCAATGGCCTTTGGATACTACTACTTATCTTTTAGACACAAATAGACTTATGAGATGGTGTCTCTCACAACTTCTATCTCAACATGTTCCTCCTTAGCATTGAGGTCTAGTTTCCTCCCAACAATGCAGTTAAACTTCTTGTCAACATACATTTGTTCCTCTCCAACCACCACCTCAACCACATGGCAGATGCTCATTACAAGCTTTTCCACTAATACAAGGGTTACTTCAGCATTGGATGTTAGATATGATCCTAGGGCGGAGTACCCCACTTGACCCTCCCAAATCTCAACACTCCCTAATGAGCACTATTAGATCTTATATCGTTCCATTCATAGTGATCGACGATGCCACTAGTGACTTCACCATTTCTAGTCCAACTATTAATACTTGAAGATCTCTAGTTTTTCTTAGCATTTGCTCTTTTGTGTTCTTGTTCCCCCTTCTTGGCTATATGTACTAGTTTCTTGACCACTTATATGGGAGGTCCCTTGTTTCATATCTCTTTGCTTTCGTCCTTCCCCTTTGTGGTGCCTTTCTAGGTTTCTTTTCCTAGAACACTCTATTGTAAATTATTCTAGTTTTGAGTCCCATTGACCTACTTTTGGTCTTTCGTGGACATTACTATAATTTTTTTTCTTTCTTTTATAAGAAATACAATCGATTGAGCCAACAACAAATGAATGATTTGGTCTTCATCCACCACAAACTTCATCTTTGCCTAAAAAAAATTTGAGGTTAAAAACTTTCCAATTATCACTTTCAATAATTTTATTTTTGTAAAATACACTAGTAAGTTGAGAACATATGCGTTCATCATTGCTAACATTAGGTAGTGTCAATTGATCTAGATGAGATTGACCTTGATTCTAAATGGATCACACCAGTAAGTTGAGAAATTATGTGTTCATCATTGCTAACATTAGGTAGTGTCAATTGATCTAGATGAGATTGACCTTGATTCTAAATGGATCACAGCTAAGGAGAAGCCTACATTTAGTGAAAAGGATTTGGATATCCTAGATGAGATTTTGGATGTGTAATGTCGGAAAATTGCACCCCTTGTAATTTCACATACATTCTTGCATTCACTTTATTGTTCACTCCCTTAGTGCTTGTGTAGACTCATTTTAGCCCCTACATCAACCTTTTTCCCCTCTCAGGATGCTCAAAACCTCTTTCCAGCAGCTACCTTCGCGTGTCAGCTTTGCGTCAAACCTTGTGCTTTTCTCGTTCTTGTTGTTTTGTAGCGTGATGTGTTTGGACACTAGCGTGCCACGCGGTCGTTTGCGTGCCACGCGGTCGTTTGCGTGCCACGCTAGTGTCCTGTGACATTTTGACGTTCAAATGGCCGTTTTCGAGCATGTTTGCCACTTGTTAGCAAGTTTTGTCAGTGGTAATGGCTCGAGACGCCTTGTAACAGCTCGGGAAGCTTCTTTTCCCTCTTTAAAAGTCGTCTCTTCAACTCATTTGACCTTCTTCTACTTTTGGGCTTACCTCTGGAGCTTTCTCTCTTGCATACACTCTCCTTTACCTCTTTACTCTCTTGCTTGCACAAATCTCTCACTTGTTACAGCAGCTTCAAGCACTCTTAAGCTCTTACAACGCTCTTTGCAGCTCTCTTGGCTCTTGCAACTATCATTGCCTCTCCTTTTGGCTTCCTTAAGCCTTGCAATTGATATCTCTCTTACCTTGTGCTTGTGAGCATCTTGGGATTTGTCACATCCCCTATCAATTGCATCTCTATTTGGTGATATGAGTTCTCCTCCTTGAGTGGAGATTGCTTTTATTACGCCATATTTGCTTGCTTTGTTCACTTTCTCTATCTATTTGGCTATCCATGGAGGTGGGAACACCAAAATGGGGGTTTGAATGAGGCAACCCCCTGTACAGCACCAACATTTTCTCCAGATCTTTCGCATGCAAGTATTAAAGATATTCACATGTTGGAGGCTTCATTACTTGGGTTGTTGTGAACAGTTTCTATCTTTCCTTCTCTTGCTTTATCATTTCTACTTTATTTCAGTTTTATCATATTCTGTTATTTTCCCACATTATGAAAGTTCCTAGTAATCAGATTGTTAGAGGTCGCTTTGTTGTTTTTTGTGACATTCTTGTTCTCTAGTCTGTACGAGACACCAGCGCGCCTTTGGGACTCCAGCACGCCGCGCTATCGTCCCTATTTTGCGCTATCATCCTTTGGTCGAGAGCTCATCAGTTTGTCCAGAAACCCTTTGTGATTTACTCCTTCAAATTCTAAAACTCTCGCTTTGTTCCTTCAGGTAGTTTAGGTCAATTCGCCCCTTGGGAATCTTTTGAGAATAAAGAGACTCATGAGTAGCAAATCCCCATTCTCTACAGGATGATCATGAATGTGCCCATTTGGACCAAATGGTTGCAAACACAAGGGCATCAATTTTTGCTTCACATATCTAGTCATGTCTTCCTTAGAGGTTATCTGAATTTTGAATTTTGTTTGGGAGAATTGACTTATCGATAATGAGTTTATGACTTGACAACGTGTTGTACTCTAAGCTTTAAAAATTGATGCATAAATAAGAATTCAAGAGTAATAGACAACATTGAAATTATGAATCTTTATTTATGTCTTATAATTGAAGTTTGGGCTTTGTTTCTCTTTCTAAGCACTCCATTTGGCGTGAAATAACATTTGCAGTTCTCTTCCATGTTTTTATGTTTTAGTGTCTTTTAATTTGCCATGTTTTCCCCATTCTAAATTTGTGTAATTGAACTACATTAATTGTAATGTCCCCGTTTTAGCTGACATTGTTGTCGAGGAGTGAGCCTATTATTTCGATCCTCGTAGGCTGACAGATAGGTGCAGAGGATCATCGGAGGCAGTTACTCAGTGTTTGGTAGCTCCAGTATTGCAGTTGTTTTAGGTTGGGCCTTCGCAGAATCTTCCAGAGTACATTTTCAGGAACTTTCTATTTTTAGAAAGTTAGGTCAGGCGGAAGCTGCTATTTTGGGCAGGGCCCTGGTTCAGCCGTTCAGCTCAGAGTCGACCCAGTTCTGCAGTTTGATGATCAGACGGAGAAATAAGGAGTATTTAATGATTTATTAAATATTTAATATTTTGACTTTATATTAAAGTCACTTTATTGAAATATTTAAATATTTAATTAATTGGCCTATTATAAAGTATTTATTATACTTAATAATAAAGTATTAAATGTTGGCTTGATGAGTATTTAATATTCATTAAAATAAAGACGCCAATTATTAATGATTTTCTCCTAAGTATCAAAGGCGAATTAAATCATTTTATTTAAATGATTATTTTAAAAGAGCTTTGGGTCGAATTTCCTCAAGGAGTATATATTTTCGCTCAAGACAAAATCGAACCATTATGAGATTATTATTCGACTTTGTCTTTTTTGCTCTGAGCATTGGAGTTTGCAAACCCTAGGGTTTCTGGCAGACAGACGTTTCTGGAGAACGAAAACTCTTCAGAGATTAGGCAGACTGAGGCTGTGCAATACCAGCTGAAGCTTGCACTTGGTGATTTCATGCAGGGATCACAGATTGGGCACATTGATTAATTTATTCAAGGATTATTAGAGGATTTCCATCTACCTATTGAGGCGACTTTACAAAGGCATTTTTACTGAGTTCTGGCACACTTTCCAAGAAGCCGTACCATATTTATTGTGCTGCTGTTTTGGCCGTACAGATTGTACCTTTCATGCCGTACTTTCCTTTCCTCTGGAGAAACGCTTTCATTCATCAATTTCTGGTGGTTGGACCTTGGGCGCCTTGGTCTACTGAGGATTTTGCATTCATTTTCGAGCTTGGAGATTCCTTATTTATTCTGGCCGTACCATCTTCCATTTGCTGCAGCCGCCATCAGGTTCCACAAATAAAATTGTTGTATTTCATTGTTATGTTCAGATTTTATTATTGTTAGCTCTGGAAAATTGAAATAAAAGAAACGCCTCTCTATTCTGAGCATTTCCTACGCATTCCCATGCATATATGAATTTTTATGAATTTTTTAGCAATTTCTAGAAAAATCGCAGCTTTTAATATTTGTCTGAAAAACCTCAAAAACACCAAAAAAATCACAAACTTGCAAAACCAAAGCAAATCAGTAGGGTTTCCGGGCTGAGAACCACCAGGGTTCTTACAGTGGTATCAGAGCACAGATCTCCTGCCATCCTGTGCTTTTTCAGTTGCTTTTTCAGAATACAGTGTGCTTTTTGGTTGCCTTTTCATGAGCCGAGATACTATTCATTATATTAGAGGCGTAGGAACAGGCAAAGACGAGGATTGGACAGGTCCACCTATCCCTGAAGGTCAGACATTGTCAGGAGTACTTGGTATTCACAGATCCAGTTCTAACAGTAGTGAAAACAGTGTTGCAACCCTAATGGCAGATCGAGAGATTCCTGCAGAGACACGTAGGGATCCCGGAAAGGCACATGCAGAGGGTGATATTACAGATGAGGAGTTTAGACGGAGGCATGATAACATGATGGACATGATTTCTCAGTTGATGGGTACCATTAGACAGTGCACGCCCACACAGCCTCATTACATACAGATTAGACAGACGAGCGGGACTACACCAGTGGATCAGCCATTGGCATCAGACCTCGACAGCCGTCACCGATTTATCAGGAGCGTAGGCCAGGTCAGCCTACTTTCTTACCTAGGGAGACTCCACCACAGACTCGGGGCGAGCAACAGGGGCAACATCAGGAGTTCAGCCACATAATGGCATGTCAATGGCAGACTTGACGAGATTTCATGGTGAGTACATGTCACTAGCACCTGAGATCCGGCAGGCACTTACATTTCATGAGTTTATAGATGTTTATAAACCCAGAGGAGGAGGCAGATTTGACCGTAGACCCCCTCAGCATCAGCAGCCGCAGCCACAGGTGAACAGGGATTTGCAGTATGCGGTTAGCAAGATTACCTTGCCATATTTTGATGGGTCTGAAAAGACATCAGCGAGGTCTTGGGTCCAGAAACTGGACAATTACTTATCACTTAGGCCTATGCAGGAGGATGAGGCCATTAAATTTGCTACTTTGCATCTTGACGGAGTAGCGCATGATTGGTGGCACCACGGCATGTATACGCTAGGCCATCATGCAGTCAATACCTACCAGGAATTCACCAGCAGGCTCATAGAGCGATTTGATAAGAAGGATCCAGAACTTTATTTCAGGGAGCTAGCTCAGCTCAGGCAGACAGGTAGCTTGGATTCTTACATTGGTGAGTTTCAGAGAGTTGCAGTCATGGTGACAGGGATTTCAGAACGGAAACTCATTATACTCTTCATTGAGGGTTTGACAGAGCCTATGAGAGGTTGGGTCAAGGCGTTTGATCCTCCTACTCTTCAGGAGGCGATGCGGAAGGCAAGGAGTATGGAGCTTGCTGCTCCGAAGAAACAATTTCAGCCTAAGACAAACAACTTGCCTACCGAGGAGAGTCATACACCAGTTGCAGAACCAAAAAGGAAACCAGTTGCAAGAATTGATGATGCAACTCGGGATGAATTGAGAAAGAAACAACTTTGTTATTGGTGCAAAGAACCCTACAGCAAGGAGCATGACTGTCCTTTGAGACCGAAGGGCAGAGCCAACCGCGCCATGTGGGTTTATTATGATGATGACGAGTCTGAGGATTCAGACCAGCAGGTTGTTTCAGAACATGTAGAGGCCGGGAATGCCTCTATGGAGTTTGGCCCCGATGCCAACTTATCCCCGTTGGTGTTATCTGCTAGTGTACGGGATGACTCATTCAGGTTCAGGGGATTAGTGGAAGGACAGCGATGTATTGCTATGCTCGACACTGGAGCCACACACAATTTCATTGATGAGAGCTTCGTCAACAGATGTAGACTCCAGACAGACGATTTCGCTGGATTCAAAGTTCGGGTGGCAGATGGATATACACTCACTTGCACTCGACGGATTTGTAATCTCACTCTCATGCTAAATGATTATGAGCTGCAGGCAGACTTTTATGTAGTCAACCTGGGTGGGATGGATTTAGTGTTGGGTATGAGATGGCTTCAGGACATTAGTGTGTTCACCCTCAACTTGCCTAAAATGGAGATGAGATTTGAGGTACAGGGCAAGAAATATGTGTTGAGGGGGATTACCGATGGCAGCCTTCATTCTATCTCTCTCGTTAGAGGGAAGAGCGAGAAAGTAGAGGAGGATTTTGTGCAGACCAGGCAGGGTTATGCTCAGTACCCCGGGGGTTCTGAGGCAATCGTTTGGGATCAGCCTAGTGGTTTGGTTCCGTTTGTGACCAATCCACTGTTTGAGATGAATGTTATATCTTCATACGACAATCCACTCTTTGAGTTTGATATGGGTCACTCTCCTGATCCTGGTCTTGAGCAGAGTGATGATAGTGTTTGGGATCCTACTAGTGCACTGGGATTTCAAACTCAGCTCACGGAGGAGTATCACAGTGTATATGGTGCAGAGTGCATATGGTTTCGTGATTGACCTGCATGTACACAATTCGTTTCAGGTGCACAGTTCTAGTATGCACGTGCTTGATATGTTGGATGACAGTATATCTCGTGCAGTTTTAGGGGGAAAGTGTTGCTTGCAGTTTGACTTGCCTCCTTCTGAGTTTCGTGATCCTATGTCGGGCCGCACTGAGGTTCATAGGGAATGGTATTCTATTCTTGCTGATCAGTTGTGGGAGTTACAGGAGTTAGTTGTAGCCAGCAGGAACATTGTCCGGTACTATCCTTGGGATCCAGGTGGTGCAGTGCATCTGAATTTGCAGAGATTGCTTGAGGACAAGCAATTTCAGGGAGGGCGGACTGTAATGTCCCCGTTTTAGCTGACATTGTTGTCGAGGAGTGAGCCTATTATTTCGATCCTCGTAGGCTGACAGATAGGTGCAGAGGATCATCAGAGGCAGTTACTCAGTGTTGGGTAGCTCCAGTATTGCAGTTGTTTCAGGTTGGGCCTTCGCAGAATCTTCCAGAGTGCATTTTCAGGAACTTTCTATTTTTAGAAAGTTAGGTCAGGCGGAAGCTGCTATTTTGGGCAGGGCCCTTGTTCAACCGTTCAGCTCATAGTCGACCCAGTTCTGCAGTTTGATGATCAGACGGAGAAATAAGGAGTATTTAATGATTTATTAAATATTTAATATTTTGACTTTATATTAAAGTCACTTTATTGAAATATTTAAATATTTAATTAATTGGCCTATTATAAAGTATTTATTATACTTTATAATAAAGTATTAAATGTTGGCTTGATGAGTATTTAATATTCATTAAAATAAAGACGCCAATTATTAATGATTTTCTCCTAAGTATCAAAGGCGAATTAAATCATTTTATTTAAATGATTATTTTAAAAGAGCTTTGGGTCGAATTTCCTCAAGGAGTATATTTTCACTCAAGACAAAATCGAACCATTATGAGATTATTATTCGACTTTGTCTTTTTTGCTCTGAGCATTGGAGTTTGCAAACCCTAGGGTTTCTGGCAGATAGACGTTTCTGGAGAACGAAAACTCTTCAGAGATTAGGCAGACTGAGGCTGTACAATACCAGCTGAAGCTTGCACTTGGTGATTTCACGCAGGGATCACAGATTGGGCACATTGATTAATTTATTCAGGGATTATCAGAGGATTTCCATCTACCTATTGAGGCGACTTTACATAGGCATTTTTACTGAGTTCTGGCACACTTTCCAAGAAGCCGTACCATATTTATTGTGCTACTATTCTGGCCGTACAGATTGTACCTTTCATGCCGTACTTTCCTTTCCTCTGGAGAAACGCTTTCATTCATCAGTTTCTGGTGGTTGGACCTTGGGCGCCTTGGTCTACTGAGGATTTTGCATTCATTTTCGAGCTTGGAGATTCCTTATTTATTCTGGCCGTACCATCTTCCATTTGCTGCAGCCACCATCAGGTTCCACAAATAAAATTGTTGTATTTCATTGTTATGTTCAGATTTTATTATTGTTAGCTCTGGAAAATTGAAATAAAAGAAACGCCTCTCTATTATGAGCATTTCCTACGCATTCCCATGCATATATGAATTTTTATGAATTTTTTAGCAATTTCTAGAAAAATCGCAGCTTTTAATATTTGTCTGAAAAACCTCAAAAACACCAAAAAAATCACAAACTTGCAAAAACCAAAACAAATCAGTAGGGTTTCCGGGCTGAGAACCACCAAGGTTCTTACATTAATACTTTTGGTTTGCCATGTTGTTGTCGTGTAAGTATAATGTGACTATGCACATACCCATACATGTCCCTGATTTCGATTCGACAACTAACTTGATGCAAAATCTATGACCAATGACAATGTCATTTAAATCATTATGTCATGATTTATGATTAAAATGCATGAATGTGGAACTGCAAATACAAAGTGCTAAAGTAAGTTGTAAATATCACAATAAATTACCTCGATAAATACAACTATAAATTCACAGTTGTATATACAATGCTATGGAGGTATCAGGATATTTTTTTTCTAATTTTTACATTTTTGCTATTTTGTAAAGTTTTAGTTTTTTATTTGTACGGCTTTGGAGGATCCCCTAACATCGTTGTGGATTGCATGGCATCCCTGAATGTTTCTCTAAAAATGAAACATTCCCCATCTAACAGGGATGCTCTTGTTCTTTCCAACCCTATCCTCCTTTCCTGAAACATCATCCAAACCCCCTGAAGCAATCCCTAATGGAACAGTTGTTAGATGTGACAAGTCAAGTGAAACCCCACATTAGCAAGGTTCATTGCTTCAAGGTCAAGAGACATCTGACTACAAATGGGCTTGTGTTGGTCATGATCTGTGCCAAAAGAATTGTCAAAGTGCTTACATTTCAAAATTGAGTGCAGACATCTTGAGAGAACAATACAACTATGCCACCACACAAGCATGTATATCTCAACTCCAAAATTCCAATACTTTAGAATTCAATGTTCCATTCAAGGTTTTTTACACTATTTTTTTGGTTATGCTAAGATCCATAGTTGTAGTCTACAGAACTCACATGTAATAACCCACCCTTAATTTTTTCAAATTTGCACCCGTTAGTGTTAGCTAAAATGCAAAGATAAACAACTGAATAAGCAACCCTCCACTTTTTGATCACCCAGATCCCAGAGTGGGCAAGGTGAGAGCATACAGTGAAAAGGGGATCTTGCAATTACTGGAAAGACAAGCTAACTGGAAATAAACACCTCCCACTTTTTGATCACCCAGATCCCGATGTGGGCAAGGTGAGAGCATACAATGGTTGGCTTACAATATTGAAATCCGCTATGCTACCACTTCTTCAGTGGGGTGAGTAAACATAACCAAGTGCATGAAAGTAAACATCCGCTTATTCAGCGGGAAATACAAGAAAGGAAAATGCACTTGGTCGCAAGTCGACCGACCTCCGCTTGTTCAGCGGGCATAACAAGAAAACAAATAAGAACTCAACCACTTATTCAACGGGAGTAACAAGTAACATAAAGTAAAGCTCGACCACTTACTCAGCGGGAGCAACAAGTAACATAAAGTAAAGCTCGACCACTTATTCAGCAGGAACGACCACTTGTTCAATGGGGTAAGTATCAAATGCAAATACAAGAGCATTCACCAACAGTACTATTGATGCTGTTACAATGAGCTCAACATAATCATATCAGACCATTACGTACTGCTGTTATGAGAGGTAAATGACAGAAAAGTGAAGTTAAACACCCTCCCAAGATGTTATAGTAAATAATAAGAAC
This sequence comes from Sequoia sempervirens, assembly GCA_007258455.2. NCBI lineage: Eukaryota > Viridiplantae > Streptophyta > Pinopsida > Cupressales > Cupressaceae > Sequoia > Sequoia sempervirens. The sequence goes on from VDFB02105805.1 coordinate 85,413, forward strand.
ACCCCCTTCAAACTAGAACAAGTATACCTCAAGATAGGTCCACCAAAGGTCAATAGAAGGTCGTATAAGCTGCTGTAACAGGTCTGATGCACTTGGACAGCAGTCTGATATGCACAAACAGCAGGTCTGAAACCCCAACCAACAACCTTCAAACGAGCATAACTCCTCCGTTACTCAGTAGAAACTCACCAAACCAATTGCAAATGAACAAGCAAGCCTAGGCATCCAAGGTGAGCTATCAAGCAACCCCAAACCAATCCGAACAGTAGCAAGAAACTCCCCAACACCACTTAGCAGAGATGTACTGCCTCCCTAGGTAGGTCAACCCTCTCACAAAAATCCAAAACTCCACTAAAAATCACCAAAACTTGGGAAAAGGGGCGCCCAAGCATGAGAAAGGTCATGAGCCAACACCCACAAAAAGATATTCACTTCTCCGTTCAACATGAGCAAAAAGGTGGGTCAGCTAGGCATAAAACAGCAACCTCCAAATCTAATTAATCACACCAAAATACCCCCAAAGCTGCAAATCATCACACACACCAAAATATATCTAGAAAACATCAAAACTAGCAAGAACTAAAAGAAATGAGATAGCCATCACCAAAATAAGCTCAACTACAACCCCTAAAATGGAGCTACAACACTATTCAGCTAGGAGATATCTTTCAATCTCGAAACTAAAGTCGACTTAGAGGAATTTCGTCCTTAAAGCCCAAGGAGATCATTTTGCATTTCGGCAACACTTCATTACATCAAATTCGCATATCAAATGAGAGCAATTGAGGGCATATAAATAGTTTTTGAGACCCAGAAGTTTGAATCCCATTTCCCTCCAAAATGGGATGTCATATTAGGGAATAAAATACTTTATTAAAATCACCTAATATCTTCACTTTGTCGTCCACCTTGGTTATGCATAAAATTTAATTTTCAAAACAACTAAGTCTCCATCTTCGCATCCAAGCTCAAGTCCACCTTTTAAAAACAACTTAAATTAATCATCCTAGGCATGGGGGTCAAAAAGTGACTTTATCACTTAAGTTATATTTTGCCTTTTTTAAACTCCAATGACGGTGGATGCAAATACTACCAAAAATATCAAGACTCAGCAACTGAAACTACCACCATTGCTAAAACTGGAAACTTTGTACTAAACTGCTACCAAGACCACTACCAGAAATAGCACTTACTAAAAATAGTAACTCCAATCTCATAATAAGCACATTTTGAGATGCAACTATGACTTACTAAAAATAGACACTGCTAAAAATAAAAGTGACTGCCCACCAAGAATCTCAAAAATCCAAAAAAGACCCAGCAACCCTTTTGGAAAACTCCTACAACAATCTCCTGAAAAACTGACGAGAAACCTCCAAGAATCTTGGAAACCCTAAAAACGCCTCTGAGTAGCCTACGCGACTTCGAAAACAGGCTAACGGCCACTGAAAAGCATAGGGCTAAAAAGGGGACATTACATCACACACCAATGGGCTCTTCTAACCTCTCTTTCACACTTGTAATGGCACTCTTACCAATTTATTAAATTTTATGATCGGATATTTTAGGAGATACTCCATCATAAGGATACTCATTTTTTATTCCTATTTTAAAAAATGAAAATTTATATTGATATGGAAAATATTTGCAATAAAGGCGGGCAGATGTAAAATGATGCCAAAAATAGTACACTAGTAGTTCAATAGCTTTATCTTTTAATAAATGTGTAGAGAAAAGCAGCTATTTAGTACAAATTTGTTGTTGGAGAAAACAAAAAAGATGCTTAGAGATTTGAAACTACCATTTACATTAAACAGATAAAATATAAGCTCAGAACATGAAAGAACTAGGTGGAGCTACTACTTCCTTGGACAATGGTAGCCCAGAGGGCTAATGAAGTCCGCCTACTTCTTGGGCTACTTGCCAGGAGTTGACTGTCACAAGTACTTGGCCAGAGCTTGCTTGTCAATTAGTCCTTAATTTGGCCACATTATTGTATCACTCTCTTCAGAACATCTGGCATCCAAGTGGAGCTGAGAGTTCTGCTTGCTGTTGAATTATTTCTATGATGTGGTGGAGGGAATTTTCTGATAGTAGCAGTGAATTTATGGCTTGTAGGTTTTGCCCAGACTTTGACTAATTAAATTGAATTTATCAATGTAATTGTTCATTGTATCAATTTTCTCTTGTTGCTTGCCAACCACATATAACAAACTCAACAAGATGGTTTCCATGAATGGATTGTGCATGCAGGCCTCTCTCATATATTTGCTTTGGGTGCAGATGGCTTCAAAAGTTTCATGCAATAAAGCAAGAAGACGGGTCAGCCTTTTGAGTGCTTCCAGCTTGTGGAGTTGCAGTTTTCTGTGGACAGCCATACTCTTGAGAGGTCTGAACATTATATAGCAGTTGAATAGAGTGCCAAGGAGCAAAGTTTGGAGCCAAGGTGGGGACTGGTTCATGAAGAAGGATTTGGAAGGGGTAAGGAGAGCCCTTGATTTGGAAGGGTTGTCAAAAATGACTGTTGCAGCAGAGCTAGAAGTTTGCACATCAATAGAGGTGGAAATTAACTTGAGAAAAATGAATGAAAAGCTGAATCAGAAGAGTGAAAAGGTTTTACCTTAGCAAGGATTTCAGCTTCAATATTTAAGTTAATGTCCATGGCAGGGGCCTTAGGAATTTCAATTAACACAACAGCAGTATGAGGATGGCTTTTACCTTATAGCAAAGGCACTGCATTCTCCTTCTATAGAGATAGGCTACAATGGATTAGAAGGATGATTTTGATCCACCTTCATTGTAGGTTTGTGTTGTTCTCTAACTTTCTGTCTTATAAACTTGAAACTCAAATGGATTGTAAGCTCTCTTCTTTGTTCTGAGATGTATTTATATATTTTTTTGATTGCCTTGAACTCCTTTTTAGCTTTATAGCTATGTTACACCGGCGTTGGGAATGGGGGGACAGGTTTCCAGGACGGGGGGACAAAGGGGCCTCAATTTCGGGATGGCGGCAGGGGGGTAGGAGGGGGGGGGGGTGTATATACTATATACTATACATATGGTACTTAAAATGCTAGTTATGAAAAGATGTATAAGACTATTAAGAAGTAAAATAGCAAAATTGCAAATGCCAAATTGAAATACTAAATAGTAAATACTTGAACATTGAACATTGAAGTTTTCAATATCGAATTACTAATTAGAAATTAGAATAGTAATACTCACACTACAATGTAACAATTGTCACAAAGGGGCCTCCACTCGGACAAGGGGTGGGGGGTGTATATACTATATACTATACATATGGTACTTAAAAATGCTAGTTATGAAAAGATGTATAAGACTATTAAGAAGTAAAATAGCAAAATTGCAAATGCCAAATTGAAATACTAAATAGTAAATACTTGAACATTGAAGTTTTCAATATCGAATTACTAATTAGAAATAGAATAGTAATACTCAATACTACAATGTAACAATTGTCGAATCGGCAAATGGAAGATTTCTATTATACGATATCAAAAATATCTGATCATAAAGATGATTACAATGAGTAGCATGATATCAAAACAAGTACAAAATCAAAATGTCAAAATGACAAAATGTAGTGAAGAAGGTAGAGGCCTCTAATCATCCCTCGGGAGGTCGGTAAACTCCTTATCACTGGAACCACTGGACTCCCCAAGGTCAAGATCCACCAAAGGAACACCAACCAGCCCTATATCTAAAGCATCCTCATCCTCATCAATCTGTGATGGCTCCTCTAGCTCTACATCCCATCGTGCTACTGGGCTCTCCTTGTACACGCATGTCTTGTGCTCAGTGATACACAAGGAACTATGTACAGCCACTAGCTTCTCTGCTCTCCTAGAGGTAAGTTTGTTCCTCTTAAGAGAGTGGATGAAGCTATAAGTAGACCAGTTCCTCTCAGAAGCTGAAGAACTAGAAACTTGGGACAGCAAACAAGACAGAAAGGAAAGACATGGTACATCTAAGAAGGAAAGACAAATTCATAAGAATCTACCACAGAAGGTGGAGACAAAAAGCTTGTAGTAATGAGAAACTGTCAAGCTTTTTTGTGGTAGAAAAGTACTATTGTTTTGAAATTTAATGTGGCCAGGAAGATAATGGAAAGAGTTCATAATATAAGTTTTGGAGCAAAGCGGATTTTTGGCGGCAAGGGAAAAACCACTTGTTGCAACCTGTTATCGTAAACAGCACATCAAAACCATCTTCCACAAGCTATCAAACCATGCTGATTGGGTCAAGGCAGAGTGACAACTTGGTAACAGGTTTTTTTCCCGACCAGCTGAGCTAAGTGCAATGCATAAAGTCTTCTTTGTCAACTACCTTTAATTCTCACCTACTCAAAGATATGCCTAGAATAAGTTGTATACTCAAAAAAAAAAGAATATCATGTTAAGGATAGGAAGGAATGTCCGATGCTGTTTCTGACCGCTATCAAGAGCAAGACATGTCAAACTTTTGGAGAGGTGGATGTGTATATGGTGTATTTCAAGGAAGTAAGCTATGGATGTGGAGTATGTTGACAATAATAGCAATATGGAAGGCAGGGGGGAGAAAATGTGAACAGGAAGGTTTTGAATTTTTCAGCCAAGATGAGTGTATTGTGTGGCAACTAGGGGGGCTTAGGGGGTGGAGTAGATTAGGGGTTTTATTTGTTGAATGCAGTGATGTTTGGCACCAGAAGGATGGAGGGATAGGATATAGATGACATAGAGTGCCATTTAAAGTTTTAAAAGGTTGAGTTATTTTTTAAAAACAATTTGGAAAAAAATTGTATACTATTTGTTTTTTTTTAATTATGTATTTTCTCACAGAGAGAATGGCCTTGAGTTGCTGGTGGGGCCTACTTTACAAGGTACCATAGTTGATTATTACTTCTGAGGGAAGAGCTAATGGCATGCTTTGCTAGAGCATTCAATACTTGGTTACTATTCTGAACTAGATGTTGGAATTTATTAAGCATAAATTGTCATAATTGATTTATGTGGATATGTTTCATGCCCACCAGTGAAGAATGTATATCCGATAAAAGATCAGTAGAAAATTGGAGATTGTGTTGTATCATTTACATCACAAACTAGGAGTCAACTTCCAAGAGTGTATTGTTAAACTGATTATGGAAAGTTATATTGACCCCCAACAAGCAGGCTAAAAATTCACCAATATTATTTGTTTGCTTTCCAATTGCCTAAGAGAAAGCAAATATCATTGTTCCTATGAGCTCACAAGCCATGCTTTCTATGCCCATTCGTCCCACCTTATTTTGAGAAGCTTTGCCAAATTTAATATTTTCCCATCCTATCAGCAGGGGATCAATTTGGTGGCAGGATGGATTGTTAGCCAAGCATTTATATAGTAGAGAAAAATATTCTAATGTCAAGCAATTTGAGCATCCATCACATTGGTTGAGGCTTAAGAACCAGGGATACCCGGGAACGCGTCCGCCCCAAAAATCCCCCGTCCTGGTTCTCGGGACTGGTACTGGGGGACGCAAGGGGAAGGGGGACGGTTGACCAGTCCTGGGGACAACCAGGGGACTTGGGGACGGCCAGAGGACTTCTAGGAATCCCCTGGCTGTCCTCGGGACAATTAGCCATCCTAGAAGTCCCCTGGCCATCCCTAGGATGGTCAACCATGCCTCGCATCAAAGCATGGTCAAAACAAAACATAAAACACATTTTCATAGCAAGGGAGTGTGAACTTAATTATGTCCACCCATTAAATAAATTGGTGCCACTAATTGTTGTCTTGAAACTTTGGATAAGTGTAACTGATACAATTATTCAAGAATCAATATTGGTTTATGTACTGAGGTGCCAAGATGAATTCCAGTGAATAACCCAACACTCAGTGCTTGTTCTCAATGCTACTGTGCCTCATAAATAAGTCTCACATGTCTTACTCTATTGTGAAGATGATACATAGCGGGCCTTGGGACATCTGATCATGCAAAACAATAACATGGTAACTGTGCAGATTATTTGCCTAATGCAACTCACTATCATTCTCAGAAGGCTGCATTCCCTTGTTCCAGTTATCAATAAACAAAAAAATTATCATCAAAGTATCTATTTTCTACTCTTAGTTCAAAATCAAGCTTTCGAGTGAATAAATTCTAACTTATTCATTAAGATCAATGCATACCCAATAAACCATATCAACTTGAACACAAATGTTATATGTGAATGTTCTATAATGTATATTATGCATGCCTTATCCATGTTATCTATTGAACATTTAAAATTTCCCTATATTTTTATATAGCCGTCCCCTGCCGTCCCTAAATTTGACCTCAAAAATCGGAAACTTCGGGACTCGTCCCGCCGTCCCCTGCCATCCCCGTCCCAGAAACTTGGGGTAACCTTGTTAAGAACCTTTTTTGAAGCTGAGGAGAGTCATGGCTGTCATCCTAATATTATTTTCTTTTTGTAGTGATGATTTGTCAAAGAGAATAGTGCTTATCATTGGACAAATGATCGTAGTAATGATTTAAAAGTTTGTTTGAAGAAAAGATATAATTATGCTACCCAATTCCTATTAAAAATGCCTTGGCTCTTGTGATAGATGTATAAGAGAGGAGTTTAGTAGTTTGAAATCCCAACATTGGAGTTCTGACGTAGCATGAGATCAATAATCTGCAATTGTGAACTTTCCGTGAGATTGAAAAAACTGTTGGAATGACATCCATTGTTCTCATTTAAGGGTGGATGATTGTCCCACCTATCTTCCTAGAAGCTAACAGCTTTTCTATCTCCTATTTTCCATATTAAATTTGCTTTAGTATAAAGACCCCTTACAGAATTAATTTTTTTGTGGCTTCCCATTGTGGTTTCTAATCTAGAGGTGTTTGACAAGCAATATCGTGCAACGGGTATTTTCCCTATATAATGACATACCAGATGGTCTTATATGATTTTTGGAGAACCCATCCCACTTTCATAACAAGTGCCTAGTTCAAAAGTGAGAAATTCTCAAGGCCCAAGCCACCAGCTGATTTTTGGGGACTAATGAATTTTTAGAACACATGCCACTTTCATAACAAGTGCCTAGTTCAATAGTGAGAAATTCACAATTCCCAAGCCGCTAGCTGATTTTTTGCCACATGAATTCCCAGGTTATTACAATGAATTTAAATTTTTAATTGAAGTGATTGGGGCTATCCAAAGACTGTGGGAGAGGTTGGTTTGGTTTGAATGCATGTTTCCCCTGTTTTGATTTTTGTCACACTGCTAAGCAATATTCTACCAAGATTTTTAATCTTACCTGCTCTTAGGATCTCTCACCCTTTGGGCAACTAGATCTTTTAATGGTGCCCAAGCCTTTCCCTTCAAATGCTGATGCCAAAGCAATAAGGATTGGAGCAAAAAATGGTGCCTCCAAAGAATCAACCTTGCAAGTTTATCCCAAAAAGTGTTTCACAAGGTATGGATTCTGCTAACCCTCGAAATGTTATTCTTCCAATTCTTGAATTTGATAATGCTTGTAACTAGCTATAGCAATTTACTTTCATTGGCTACTTTGCAAGTCACATCCCATCTGAAAGCATACTTCACAATTGGGTTAACACTATGTGGGTTCCACATGGAATTAAACTAGATGGTATCCAGAACCAAAATTATTTTCTCTTTCGCTTTGCAGAAGCTAACCATGTAGACATAATCTGTGGCCATGGTCCCTACTATATTTGCAGTTCTTTGTTAGCCTTTTCTACCTAGACAAAGGATTTTGTTGTGTCCAACCAAGAGGCTCTCAAAGGTCCTATGCGGGTTGCATTTCCTAGGTTGGCTTTGCCTTGTTGGCCATTCTTCAACCATATTGCCTTGTCCCTTGGGAGAATGATCTGTGTTGAGTCCAACAAGTTTTACTTGGCTCAACTGCAATGTTGAGTCTGCGTAGAGCTAAATCTCTCCTAAGACCAAGGAGATTCAATATAAAAGAGCTGAAATGAGCCATGTGCAACATTTTTCCTATATCAATTTACCTAACACCTAGTTTTAGTGCCAATCCTTTGACCATAAAATTAGAGATTTTCCCATAGCTACCTACAACCCTAAACTAGCCTCCAAGACAATCAATGATACAAGGAAGAAAGAAGATGACTGGACCAATGTAGGAAACCGCAAAAAAGGTCACAATGGGATTAATAATGGCTCTCAATCCAACAATGGTTTGGCTGCTAAAGCCATGACATCAATGGAAGCTTCTCAACCATAGGCCAATGGCAAAGCCAAGTGAATGGTCATAGCTCAACCAAAGCCCACTTGTCCTTCTAGCAAATCCTTCAAAGAGATTAGTAAACTCCATATTCTAGAACTCCAAAACTACAAATTCCATGAACTTGGTAATTCGAAATACTTCTACACCAAAGAGAGGCAAACATTCACAGAACCCTCCCTAAGAGGCAAATGAAGGGGAATATGTTCCTAAAAAATAGCAAATGCATTTGGAGTATTTTCTTGTAAAAACTAGAGGCAATTTATGTAGAACATCTTTTTTGCATTGCAAGGGTTGGACTCTACAGGAATGTCCTCAGAACCTCTTTCTTCATGAATTGCATCTCATGCAATGTAGAGGTCTCACAAACCCAGACAGAAAATTCATTGTGCAAAAGTTTCAAATAGGATTTACTCCTATGGACATTCTTTGTCTTCAAGAAATTAGCGTTGTTGGGTTTCTACCATCAGTCATGTGTTTTGTCGTCTAGCCGAATAGCATCTAATTTAGCAATAATCATGAGCAAGGTCAAAGTTGCATAGTAACTTGTGTTGGTACCAAGTAGCAATCCCACTATGTTACCCATAATTGTGACCTATCTAACAAAGCTTTGTGGGTCCATTTCAACATAGATAATGGAGCCTTAGACTTTATCAATATCTATGCATCAAATGACACAACTGAAAGGATATTGTTATGGCAATGGCTTGCAAATGAACTACTATCAGCCTAATGAGTCTTTAATGGCAATTTTAATATTGTTGAGGTGGTATTTGATAAGTGAGGCCACTTACCCATGAGATGGACAGCTAGCAAACAAAAAGCATGGTTCTACATGCATAATAAATTGGACCTTTATGACCCTAATCTTGGCTACCAGAACACATCTATCATTTGGCACACATGGTCCAAATTCCATGGTGGGTTTTGAAAGAATAATTAAGTGGCTTGGTCATGCTATGATGTCAATGCAATTTTACTCTTTTGCTGGTTATTACTCACTTTTAATGCAACACCTTTCAAATTGTGTTATTTCCTATCACTTGCTTATCAGCTTTGGAATAGAACAAAGTCTTCAAATGCCAAAGGTTGAAAAGACTCAATTCTATTTAAACATGTCATTGCTCCCTCATTAGTCCCTCTTGGACCGTATCTCACATGTCTAGAACTTAGTTCCATGTGTGAAGGGGATATTGAGTGGACTAAATGTTTGTTTGATGCCATCACTCATACTACTCCTTTCTTGAGAATGTTTGGTCTATAGCTGGCAAGGATACACCGCAAGTCCTACGTGGCCATGTCCTCAAAGCTCAATTGGTTAACTACTCAATTCGAAGCGTGTGATGTCCCATTTTATTCTTGAATATCAAACCCCAAAATCGCAGCACTGAATATCAAACCCTAGGCACTAACAAATATTAATAGCTTTTCCTTGTGAAGGCCGACCCAGTTAAGACCATCAGCGATGGAATAAAGGTGGCCTACTCAGGGATAAAATAATATAAATTAAATGGCAATGGTTGATATTAAAGGTAGGGTCGACTTAGAACAATTTAGTAGCAGCGATTCCCTATTAATATAAGGCAGCGCCAGCAGGGTAAAGACTTTAAATTAAAATGCAGGCCTTAATAAAATAAAATGCAGTGATATCTTTATTGAAATGTAGTGATTCCATCCAGCATTAAATAATTAATAATTAGTTAAGGCAGCAATGGCAATAAAGGAAAATAAATTGAGAACAAAAAGACACACCCTTTGGAAAGGAGATGCTTTTCCCAAAGTTTGCATCAATTCATGAGGACATGAGGATATAAAAGGGAGATAAATCTCATTTGAGAAGGCATCACAAAGGAAATGAATTTGGATAAAAGCAGCAGATTGGGAAAAGGAATAAATCATAAGAGATCTGTTGGATTAAGTATTATTGCCAAGAATATATTTGGGAAGTAAGCTTAAATATAATTATAAATATATACATACATATATATGTCCAAATAAAGTGATTATTGTAAGATTGAAATTAATTAGCAATAATTATATATATACTTATATTTAGTATATATATACATTATATACGATCATGCAATAATGATGCTTGCAGCAATTATTAATCCTTATTAGTAATTATTCATTTGATTTAATCTATTAGTTTCCCTATAAGCAATCGAGCATGGATTTGCAAGGAAACATGCTAGGGAAGGGTGGTATAGGTTCTCACAATGTAAGTAGACCACCCTATGGAATTGTCTTGGTTGGATGTTCCTGCCACTTGGGGCTAGGGGGTATGAGCATGCCCTTGGGCTTAATTGTGATGAATAGTTTTTCTGGCGCCCTATCATGTGTTTCTCTCCAATCCCTACCATGATTGGTCATTGGAAAAAGAGTCTATAGATTGGATTCAAGTTTAAGTTGTTATTCATTATTTCACAAGTGTTAATAGTTCATTTATTCTTAAATTTCAATATCTATTATATAATTTACTATGGAATATTATTTGTAAAACAATTTTACGCTGTGTAATTGTCTTTTAAGGCAAATTCAAGCATACTCCAAGTAGGGGACATTACAATAGGTATCAGAGCCTTAATCCCACCAGCCTACGGAACAAACCTACTTGAACCGCCATTCAACCCTCTTCTTAAGTAAATCAGAAAAATACTATCAAATGGGCCAACATTGCATTCTATATATGTGTGTCTTTCACATGTATGCTTCGTGTCTTACGTGTATTTATATGTATGCTTCATGTCTTACGTGTATTTATATGTATGCTTTGTGTTTTATGTGTATTTATGTGTATGCTTTGTGTCTTATGTGTATTTATGTGAATGCTTCGTGTATTACGTGTACTTATGTGTATGCTTCATGTCTTATGTATACCTATGTGTTTGCTTCATGCCTAATGTGTCTTCAGCAGCACTAACAATTAACTTATTTAAAATTAAATTGTTATTAGTCTCCAAATGCAACAATGAAGAGATGTAACTATTGAAGTGAAACTTGGGATATAAAAGGGAGAGCATTTCATTTGAGAAAGACATCCATAACATCATTGAAGAATTCAATTGAGAATAGAACCTTAAGTGATTTTGCAAGTAAATTAAATTAGGTTCTCAATGTTAATGATATAGCAGCTTCGGTAGTTCCTTCCAGCTCAGCTCTTTCGTGGAAACATAAATTGAATGATAGCCGTTGGCTATTTAATTTATGTTCATTGTTTTGTATTATACTCATTTCATATTATGGCCGACATAAAAGAATTCGAATTGATCTTTTATTAGAAGATATTTAATATTTATCAAGGCCGACTTTCATTTAAGAATATACGCGATTTCTTAGAGGCCGACTTGAAGGATTTTGTAGAGATGTATCTCTCCCTTTCACTTGTATATATACACCTTGATCCGTCCATTGTAATCATCTAGTTGAGTTTGGTTATTCACATCAGTTCTGTATCATCAAGGGCGAATATATCTTCAAGTGCGAATATATTAAGTAAAGTGTGAATTCAAGATACAGGGTGAACATATATAGCGCTATGACACTACTCAGTGCGAACTTTATAAGGCGTGGAGATCATACTATTTGAAGACCTTCCAGTGTAAAGCATCATGACAGTGCGAACACCTTACAGCAGGTTGTGAACCATTGGTTAATGCGAATATAGTCAGATCTGTGTACAGTCAATTCGGATACTGCCAGGTTGCTATCTATTATTCCATATTACCAGATGTTGTACATTGGTCTTGTGTTAGACCTCATTGTAAAGTGAAATGTTGTCACTGTTATTATAAATAAAAGAGAGATCTTTGTTGCTGGGTTTTTCTCCCTCAAGAGGAGGGTTTTCCCAGGATATCAGCTGTGTTATTTTGTCTGATTTTGAATTATTTTTCTGTGCATTTAATCTGTTCACATAAAGTTAACACTCAAGAATAGTGATGAGGTGTGAAAGGTGGTGACTCTTCAAATATGAAAGGTTGTGACTCTTCAAATGTGAAAAGTTGTGACCCTTCAAATGGGAAATACTATGACTCCCTCAACAATAAGATATAAAAGGGGAATCATTTCCTTGCGAAGAAACCATAAATAGGAAATAAATCTATCAATCAATTTGGAAGTAAAGTATTATTCTCAAAAGGCAGCCATGAAAGGTGGTGATTCACTTACTATGAAGGGGGATGACTCCTTTATAGTGAAGGGTGGTGACACATTTATTGTGAAGGGTGGCGACTCCTTCAAGAAATGGATATAAAGAATAAATCAATTAATTGACATTCAATAAGCAATCATCACTCACCTATCCATCAAGAAATCAGGCAGTCGTCACTCATCTATTCATCAAGAAATCAAGCAATCAAAATATCAAAAAGATCTCCAAGGAAGGAACAATCAATCATAACAACTCGACATAGTTAATGATAAAATCTAACGATATAACTTGATTTTAAAATAGAAATTCACATGTTGCCATCACTAGTCATCACAAAAATTTAGGCCTAACTAAGATACAAAAATGGATTACGCTTTTCTTACTTTCAAACGTCGAGAAAGAAATGCACCGAGATATCATCTTGACCTACGATGGTCAATTTCTTAAAAAAGCCAAACAATAACATTAAAGTCCACAAAAATATATTCCAAAACAATCTACAATGATTTATCTAGAAAATTTGTCTTATCCATAACACCTCATTTGAAACATCATAGAGTGAATTATTATCATCGTGCCTAGTCAGACTTAGAAATAATAATAAAAATCTAAGTCTAAATTCAACCAAACTTTGATATGCCAAAACAACATTTTGAGATAATGTAATGAAGACAACTCAATTCTTTAGGAACCTACAAATTTGGACTCTCGAGAGATCTTAAGAGAAATGTTGGAAATCTATCGTAGGGTATATTCATCAAGCTTCACGGAGGAGGAACACAATTGTTCTAATGAAAAGTAATTTGTTCATTTTGAACAAGATTATAAGAACAAATCAAGTCCATACCACATATGATTGAAACAATGGCGATGCATGGATCTACCTTGTAACCTACAAAATTGATCTTGTAGACCTTGTTTGTGGACTAAGTTCACTTCTATATTCGATATGTGAAGTAGATCGTTTCATCACAAGGTCTTAGTCTCCTAAGTCATCCTTCTTGATTAAAGTAGTTCTACATTCATAATTAGAAATCAAGGACATCAATATTAGGCATACATGTGCCCTAGATAAATTTGATACAAAGCAAGTTACACCCAAATTTGTTACATAAGTCTATTTTAAGTTACATTGTGGGCCCATAACCCACAAATCCCAGGATCATCTCAACTCTAACTCTTTGGGAAAAATTGATGTTGTTTTGAACTAGGTGGAATAAAACAATACTTTTCTAAAATACGAAAGATCATCCTAGTGTTAAACAAGGGAATATGTCAAATCTTTACAAGAGGAGTGACAACCTCCCATTGATATGGCAATTGGATGTTAGTGTCAAACTATAAATTTAAGTTCAATGAAGTGTTCATGGGTGATAAGTATGGATTCTAAGACTTTGTACATCCAATAATTTGTACTTGAGTATTATCTAGGGAATATATACTTGGAAAATGGTTATAAGATGTCATTAACTACCTATGAGTCTATGACAAAATATATGTTGAAAAATGTTTTGACTAGGTTAAGTGTTACAAACACCCTATAAGTTATTACATCCTCATTAGAATCAAAATTGCCACAAAACTTTGAAATATACTTTATTTAAGGGAAAAGGAATACAACCTATGGTAAAGGACACCTAGGTCTCAAATGTGAAATTGGCTTTGCACAAAGCAATGGGATCTTGATGTTCACAACACTCCCATAATCCATCATGAGGAAGGATGCAACATTTTTCTATCATTTTGGATTTCAACAAGGGTAAAGAAGAAACTATATCATTGCCTTGATCTTTGTAGTAATGAAATGAGAGAAAACTTGTCTTAAATAACAGGTCTTGCCAAGAGTTATTGGAAATAGTAGTACATGAGTCCGAAGAATATTGGACAATAAATTGTCCTCATACTTTAGAGGATGGTATTAACCTCATTGGTAGTTAAGTTGAGGCAAGTATACTAACAACTACTCTTCAAGGACATCATTGTAGTATAGAGTCATACATAAGCAAGACAATTGTCACTAGTTGTAGGATTTTCAATTATATCAAAGTATCGCAATAGAAACTAATTACATCACAAGAGAGAGCAATGTCTGAGAATTACAAATCTACAAGGTTAATTTGGGATCTTGGTAATCTCAAGAGTTTCTTAGCTTGTGATTGCTTGAGGATAAGCAATCTTGGGCAGGGTGGCTGTGATGTCCCATTTTATTCTTGAATATCAAACCCCAAAATTGCAGCACTGAAAATCAAACCCTAGGCGCTAACAAATATTAATAGCTTTTCCTTGTGAAGGCCGACCCAGTTAAGACCATCAGTGATGGAATAAAAGTGGTCGACTCAGGGATAAAATAATATAAATTAAATGGCAATGGTTAATATTAAAGGTAGGGTCGACTTAGAACAATTTAGTAGCAGCGATTCCCTATTAATATAAGGCAGCACCAGCAGGGTAAAGACTTTAAATTAAAATGCAGACCTTAATTAAATAAAATGCAGCGATATCTTTATTGAAATGCAGTGATTCCATCCAGCATTAAATAATTAATAATTAATAATTAGTTAAGGCAGCAATGGCAATAAAGAAAAATAAATTGAGAACAAAAAGACACACCCTTTGGAAAGGAGACGTTTTTCCCAAAGGTTGCATCAATTCATGAAGACATGAGGATATAAAAGGGAGATAAATCTCATTTGAGAAGGCATCAGAAAGGAAATGAATTTGGATAAAAGCAGCAGATTGGGAAAAGGAATAAATCATAAGAGATCTGTTGGATTAAGTATTATTGTCAAGAATATATTTGGGAAGTAAGCTTATATATATATATATATATATATTTCCAAATAAAGTGATTATTGTAAGATTGAAATTAATTAGAAATAATTATATATATACTTATATTTAGTATATATATACATATATATACATTATATACAATTATGAAATAATGATGCTTGCAGCAATTATTAATCCTTATTAGTAATTATTCATTTGATTTAATCTATTAGTTTCCCTATAAGCAATCAGGCATGGATTTGCGAGGAAACATGCAAGGGAAGGGCGATATAGGTTCTCACAATGTAAGTACACCACCCTAAGTTGGATGGAATTGTCTTGGTTGGATGTTCCTGCCACTTGGGGCAAGGGGGCGTATGAGCAAGCCCTTGGGCTTAATTGTGATGAATAGTTTATAGGTCCTCACAATGTAAGTACACCACCCTAAGATGGATGGAATTGTCTTGGTTGGATGTTCCTGCCACTTGGGGTCGGGGGGCTATGAGCACGCCCTTGGGCTTAATTGTGATGAATAGTTTTTTTCGCACCCTATCATGCGTTTCTCTCCAATCCTTACCATAATTGGTCATTGGAAAAAGAGTCTATAGATTGGATTCAAGTTTAAGTTGTTATTCATTATTTCATAAGTGTTAATAGTTAATTTATTCTTAAATTTCAATATCTATTATATAATTTACTATGGAATATCATTTGTAAAACAGTTTTATGTTGTGAAATTGTCCCTTCAGGCAAATTCAA
The DNA here is from genome assembly GCA_007258455.2 of Sequoia sempervirens. Classification (NCBI taxonomy): domain Eukaryota; kingdom Viridiplantae; phylum Streptophyta; class Pinopsida; order Cupressales; family Cupressaceae; genus Sequoia; species Sequoia sempervirens. Next base: position 101,335 of record VDFB02105805.1, read on the forward strand.
GCATAATCCAAGTAGGAGACATTACAAAGCGACACCTTTTCACAAACCCCTCCAAATTCAAGTGGCTGATGTTTGTCACCCAAGGAGCTCAAATTAAAGCCAAACCTCACTAGTTAGAAGTCAGTGATAAGAGTTCCCAAAGATATATATATATATATATAGGGAGTATATAGTGAGAATATATGTGTGTGAAAGATAATATATGCATGTGAAATATATATGTAAAGATGGTGAATTAATACATGCTTATTTTATTTGATATATGTTGGAACCTATATATATTCCCTTACCACACTCCCATATCTCTCATCTATTTTCCTCTTACTTATCCATCTCCTTATCTCTTATTCATATATATTCCATGCATTCATCTCACTTTCCCTTCCTTATATAGGCTCTTAATGCCTTTTCTTTATAAAATTTCATGATACTCTTAATTATCCTTTTCCCATGAATTCACCTTTCCCTTTATGATATTTGCCCTTATTATAGCTTATTTAGGGATGTTTAGGTGTGTTTATGGCTATTTAAATGCTATATGACCCCTATTTTGGTCTAGAAGTAATCCAAATGACATGTGTGGAGGTTGTGCGATGCCACACAACCTCTTGTATCCATTTAGTAAGAGTCTAATGCTCATATGTGGTATGGCAAGGCCCTTAGAATAATGTGTAGTTTTGCATAGTCTTCTTTTGTATTTTTGTAGGCTGTCAAATTCTTCATGTATGGTACCGCAAACCCTTTGCGATGTAAGGATTATATTTACTCACTGCAAGCCCTTTGCAATATAAATGACAATTGTATCTATTTGTCTATTGCCAACATTCTCCTCGAGCCTAAATTATTGTATCGTCCTTGAGACAACTTTGTGGAATTCATTACATGAGCTCTATTTAACTTTGTCAATTTCTCTTCCTTCTTGTCATGGGTTCTATTTAACTTTGTCAATATCTCTTCCTTCTTGTCATGCACATCTCAGTTTCCTAGACTTTCATCTTTTTGCAATAGGTTATTCCCATCCTTCTTTTCTTCTAAATATGCCTTATGGGGTCCAATAAAGGATTATCCAACCATGCAGCCAATAAACAAATACACGACAAAAATCAATGGAACAATACAAGAACAATATGATTTCTATTCTGTTAGTAGTCACAACAACATAACAATCTACCGCAATGGGCTTACATGTAATCACAACAACATTACTATCTATTGTGATGGGCTTCCTACATACTAAGCCTTAGTCATTTGATTACAACATACAAATTACAGAATTTCGAAAGGTTTTCCAATACAATGCCATGCCCAACTCTATTCTACTTTCTTCTCACCCTCATCATGATGTCATGAATGGATTGTTAGCTTGTACTACTCCTCAGTTTAGTCCTTCAAACTCATATCTCTTTGCTTTAGATTTGTAACTCTTTTAACAGCTCCAATTGGTAATTCACAAGAATGAACTTAAATTTTAGTTTCTTTACCATTCCGTCTCATCTCCAAATGCTTGGTTTACCTCTCCTATTTCTTTCAAGTTGAACTTCTCTCCACCAAATAGTAGCATGGCCCTTTAACTTAGTTTTTGAAAATTTCACTCTATCTAAATCATCAAAGTCTTCTTCTAAATCAGTTATCCAATCTATCAATTTTTCAAAATTTAGATTACCAAAGTAATTGGCAACATCATAAGCCCTAGTGGAGGACCTTTTCTCAGCGAAAGAGTCAAGTATACACTAAGCATAAAAGTTCAAATGATGATGAGATGATGCATGCAGCAATGATTGAGGAATACAAATTTGTGTTTGCACATCATAGGGAGTAGGAATCGGATCAAGTTGGTCATATTTTTCTCTTAATTAGCAATAGGACCACCATAAATACCGTTGGTGCTAGCACCTCTATTTGAATAAAATATATGTATGTTTCTAGCCCTAGCATTCTTAGCTTTATAATGCAATATGGAATTGTTCTAGTAGACACTTTTACATATGTGAACATTAGCGAAAAGGTATTCTAAATGCAAAAGTATTGTAAAAGGAGGTAACTCAAGGACTATGGATATCTTGACTCTCATAAACTCCCTCATAAAAGCATGTCGTAAATTATAACATATGTTATATTCTTCTATTAAAAGAGCTATGGAGATTATCCTTCACTTCAAAGCATCTTCATTAATTTTTGGAATGCATTGCTTCAGTTTCTTCTACATTTCCATTGTTTTCCATTTTCTTATAGTCAATAGTGGCATTTTCACCTATTCTACATTCAAGTTCATAACAAGCAGTATCTGAGCAAAAATCTTTGATCTTCTTGCTCCATGAGACATGACATTGTCCCAAAAACCACTTCTGATTTGATACTTATTTATGTAACCATCTTGGAGTTATTACATCTCACACAGCCCTATTCATCCATGGAGCTATATTAATGTGGCATGTTTCTTATTCCCCTTGCCTCTCATTCCCCCTTTTCTCAAAACTATGAGGATTGTTGTTTAGAAAATAGAAATTCAATGCATCCATAAATATATAAAGATCAATAAGGATTCCACTCACATACACTGATTATGTGCATTTTGAAAATTGAACCTATATTAGCAAAGTCTCTCTCCTGAAATACATGGTCCTTCTAGCTGAAAGGGATTCATAAGTAAGTTTCACTTCATTATCAAGATAATCTTTGTAAAATCATTTGCAAATATAAAAATACATGAAAGAAGATAAGTATATGGTTGGTAGCAAATATTTTATGATTTTCATACTTATGTGATAACGTCTGCAAGGTTGTGCAAAACTGGTATAACACTTGATTAACAAACAGAAACTAGAACCATAATATGTCACATATGCTCGAAGCATATTATCATACAGTATGACACAGGTTGCAGGAGCAGAACATGCTCTGATTAAGGTTATCTCCTTGCAACTGCCTTGCCACCACAGTGTCATGCAAATGAAATACACGTTATCTACTAGAATTGATTAGTTACTAAAATCTGAGTTTCATAGTAATTTAAGAACCCTAAAAAATCATTATATATTAGGACTTGAATCCAAACTCACAAGCTTGGGCGCTATACTTTTAAAATCTAAGAGATATGGTTGATTTGGCCATTTAATATCTTTAGTAATTCACACCAATAATGTTGCTAAGAACAGGTTGTGTATGAAATTACAGAAAATCCCCCAGGCTTAGCTTCCATTCACAATTAAGGCCAGAGAATAATGCAGCTATGCAGATTCTTTAAATAATTTCAAGACTGTAGTATTTGCACAGGTGACAACTGTACATGTTAAAAACTTCAAACTTCCCCACCGATTGATAGACAGCACAAACTAGCCTTTAGTCAAAACATGACTTATTGTTGTGGGCAAATAACTTAGAAGTTAGAAAGAAAACATAAACTGCTCCAAGGCCTATCAAATTTGAGGAGAGAAATCTCCTACCAGTAGATCAGATGATGAAGACAATGCTGCTTCCTAACAAATAGAATAGCTTCAAAATCATATTTTCAGAAATTGAGAACAAGCGGGAATTGCAGGGGAGGAATGCTGTTGCATGAGAAGAGTACGCATATCAAGGCAAATATTTCGTTCAGAAAAATGATCGGAGTAAAAGAAATTAAAGCACAATTCAGTAATATCCTCAAATTTTATTTAAGGATGTATAAGCAATCCTTACTCTGAGTTTCTCGGGGTAAGAATTGCACTTCTGTAAAACTCGTATTAGAAATTTAGAATAGTGTTTAGACTTTATGCCCCAAAATAGACTTTATGCAGATTGTTAAACTGCCCTGCTTTGGAACAAAATACACTTCGTATTTCTGGTACACCTATGATTGATCCAATACCAGGTACATATAATTTTAGTTCTCCTTCTATAAGTATTATTTGGTTTATTTACTATATTTAACAAAACGCTTGGAATAACAGAGAATTATTGCATATTTTCCATATTATAGTGCGGCTTTCTATAAAGCAGAAAAAGAGCATAGCTATATAACGCTTAATAATTATATAAGAATGCAGGCTTAGATGATGATAGTTATTTACAATAAATAATGACAAAAACTCTACATAAGCTTTGCCAAATGTCTTCCAGCAAAAATATTCGCTCTAAAAATTTATAATCAATTAATGATGAAACATGCTTAGTAGATCACAAGCAACATTACCATGTAACTGTAATAATCCACTGTCACAAAACCCTTTTGACAAGCCCTATCATGGCGGTCAAATAACCATTAAGTGTTTATGCTCATCTGACTCTGACAATATCGCTTTTAAATTTAGCAGTTAACAAACATAAGGTGCAACTGGTTTAAGTTGCATATCTTATTATTTCAAACTCAGCTCGTTAAGACTATTTTGACTCGGCAGTTTCTACGCTTAAGTAAAGTGAAATATAAATCGCGTAACATGGAAGAAAAATAAACCGTACCGACTGACAGGGTTATACAAGTAACCAACAAACCAAGGTTATTTATTCATCGTAAAACAACAGGCCATAAACCAGCAAAATTCATCGAAATAATGTGTACAGCGAAGGTTAACAAATAATAAGAATTCACGTACCGTAAAATGATAGCGCTCGGTTCTTTCGTTATTCTCTGTTTCCGCAAGCCCGCCGCGACTTGAACCTGAGCCGATCGGAATGCAAAACTACGTCAATTGCCGTAAATAAAAGGCTATCAGGTGACGTAATCTGAGGTTAAATATTTCTGCATTTTCACTTTGCCGAATCTTCCCTGCACAGCAGGCCTCGTGAAATGTTCTAGATGGCTCCGGCGCAGGCTCGCCGCATATGATTTTTGGAAAAAATAGGTCCTCATGGCTAAAAACTGCAAGACGGATAAATCTGACGAAGCAAACCTTCGCTTCGATGGTGCAGTTGAAGCGTTTGAGGGTTATAAATAAGGTAAAATATGTGCATAGAAGAATTTTTGAAGTCCTGAGACGAAATAAAGCTGTGAAGAAGAGCGTTTTGAAAAGAAAAAAATGGCTTGGCGGGTGAATTAGCTGATGAAAAAGCGTCTGCATATTCAAGCACAAAGCTCTGTGATGCCGCTGCTGCAAATGCCTGAGTTCGTCAGAATTGTCAAAGATTTGTTTTCTTTTTCTATTATTTGCTTTGTCTACCCTCCTTTATGTTCTTCCATGTGTGTCCTCTTTCTCCCTTCTTTATACATATTTTTCGGGAAGGAAAACCTCGGTTTTGTAAATTTATTAATTAATTTCGTCGAAGCCTTACATTCGGGGTGCGGTTTCCGTATTCGTGTCTTCCTTCGTAGGTTTTCATTCAAAAACAATAAAGTGATGAGATTTGTTTTTTCCTAGTTTGTTTTTTAATATGGAATAAGGGAGAGGCCCTAATGGTGGGTAAGGTAACCTTGAGCGAGGGTCAACGTCATCAGCGTTCAAGTCTACTTGCCATGTGTCTTCATTGTTGAGTTGGCAGTTTGAAATAAAAATTTGGCAATATTTTGAGCACGTCCTTCAAAATTTTGGGGGCGATTTCCAAAAATTGTCAAAAAAGAGTAAAAATTAGGCGTATACCTATCGCGGACATCTGTATGACCGATTGTTATTTGGCGCCACGCCAGTACTTGCATATGCATATCCTAGTTAATGCGTATTAACTGCTACACATTCCCCGTCGTCGGCCTTAGCGCCTACCACCTCGGCATGCACACCATTCGCTTGGTCTTGCATTCTATTCACGAAACACCCAATAATGAGACATCATTCATTTTCAGCGGTTCCATTGAGAACTAGCTCTGGTTAGGACGGACGCCGACGGTGGTGAGGCCATAGCCGAGTGGTGGTGATACATTTTTCGTACTTTCTGTGTTTAGCAACAACATATTCAATAAAAGGAAACTATATATCTTCTTGCTACGCAGGTGAGGTTGTCTTCCAACCTCACTCAGGTAGTAACTATGCATTGCAAGATTTTTCTAAGTTTTTCTTGCGATTTTCTTTTGTTAAATGTGCAAGAAAAAATTGTAATGCTTTCATCGTGTAATTAAACTTTGTTGCAGCTTATTCATGGCCGCAACTGTGTATTTTATTGCCGACTGTGTGTATATGTGACTATATAGATATATATAGGCATATATATGGCCGGCTGTTTGTAAATGTGTGTATACACAGATATATATATGCATATAAATGTATATATATGCATATATATCTATGTATACACACAACAACGGCCCAAAAATGTAATTTTTTAGCAATAATAGAACTATATAATGGCGGACTGTGTCTATATGTGAGAATACAGTTATATATATGCATATAAATGGCCCAGTGTGTGTATATGCGTGTATACAGTTACATGTATGAGCAATTACTATGCAGCAGTGTGTATATGTCTGTATATATCCATATTTATATGTCTACACACACACCGCCATAATATATGTGTTCATTTTTATTTTATACCTCTGTAATTGGAATATATGCATATATATGTGTGTATACACACAGTTCGCCATTCAAATAGAGCTTAGTTTGTGTTTATACCTCTGTAATTTGCATATGTATAGTGGCAGTATGTGTGTTTGTGTAGCTCGACTGTGAAGGGTTTTATGCACCTACGTTTTAGCCAACTCTTTTGACCGTTGTCGTGAACCCCTCGCTCAAAAATTCCCAACCCCCATCGTCCACTCTTCCCTGTCCTTCGTCTCTGCTTCAAATATGACTGATTTAGGGAATACAGTCATATCCATTTATAGAATTCTCCTAGTCAATTTCGTAATCATTTTTTTTTTTAATTGACTAATCATTTATACGATTTTCCTAATCAATTTAGTAATCATTTTAATTTTTAATTGACTAAACATTTATACGATTTACCTAGTCAATTTAGTAATCATTTTAATTTTTAATTGACTAAACATTTCTTTTTAAATTGATATAATATTCAACATCTTTATATTAGACTAAACAATAAAATATTATGTATGCATGTATGCACACATACATACATACATACTACATAATTATTTATGTATGTATGTATGTTTCTATTTGAGACATAGACATACATACTTATACACACATACCTAGATGTATGTGTGTATAGTATGTATACACACATACATGTGTGGATGTGTGTATACATACATGTATGCATGTGTGTATACATACTATACACACATGCATACATGCATGTATGTATGTATGCATGTGTGTATGTTTCTATTTGAGACATAGACATACATACTTATACACACATACCTAGATGTATGTGTGTATAGTATGTATACACACATACATGTGTGGATGTGTGTATACATACATGTATCCATGTGTGTATATATACACACACATGCATACATGCATAGTACACATGCATGTGTGTAGACACACATGCATGTAGACACACATGCATGTATGATGTGTGTATAGTATGTATACACACATGCATACATGTATGTGTGTATAGTATGTATACACACATACATACATGTATGTGTGTATAGTATGTATACACAATGTGTGTACATGCATGTGTATACATACTATACACACATACATGTATGCATGTGTATAGTATGTATACACACATGCACACATACATGTGCGCATGTGTATACATACTATACACACATGCATACATGTGTGTGTGTGTATTGTACACACATACATACATACTTTGGCCAAAACATAGGTGCATGCCACCCAAAACTATGGAGTGTATGATAGTATTCTAATACTGTCATTATATATATGCAAGTTGCAGGTCTACAATTACATGTCTATTGAAGTGATTATATGTATGCTTTGTTTGTTCTTCAATTACAGTGACTGTAAATATCGGCCTCTCTCCCTTACAGCTATGTGTGATGATGGTTGACTCCTACTTATGTTAATATCAGGTCAATTAGATGCATGGTTAGTTTGTTCATCAATTACACTCAATCTTACATGTATGAATTTGTTGTTACACTATGTACAATTGTTTGATATGTTGTTCATTTCGAATCAGCTCAATTATATGTATGGTTAATTTGTTCTTCAATTATAATCGATCTTACATGTATGCATTTGTTGTTACACTATGTACCAATGTTAGATATGCATATGCATATTGCACAATATGCATATTTTATATGCAATTGTTGTATGAAGTTAAATTTCAGTATGTTGTTTGATAAATGGTATTAACATAAGTAGGAGTCAGCATATGGTTAGTATTTTCTGCATTTGTTGTATGATGTTATATTTCAGTATGTTGTTACACTATGTACCATTGTTATATATGTTGCATATGCATATTTTATATGCAATTGTTGTATGAAGTTAAATATCAGTATGTTGTTTGAGAAATGGTAGTAACATAAGTAGGAGTAAGCATATGGTTAGTATGTTCTGCATTTGTTGTATGATGTTATATTTCAGTATGTTGTTACACTATGTACCATTGTTATATATGTTGCTCATTTCCAATCACCTCAATTAAATGCATGGTTAGTTTGTTCTTCAATTACACTCAATCTTACATGTATGAATTTGTTGTTACACTATGTACAATTGTTTGATATGTTGTTCATTTCAAATCAGCTCAATTAGATGCATGGTTAATTTGTTCTTCAATTACAATCGATCTTACATGTATGCATTTGTTGTTACACTATGTACCAATGTTAGATATGCATATGCATATTGCATCTATGCAAATATGCATATGCATATATGCAATTGTTGTATAAAGTTAAATTTCAGTATGTTGTTTGAGAAATGGCATTAACATAAGTAGGAGTCAACATATGGTTAGTATGTTCTGCATTTGTTGTATGATGTTATATTTTAGTATGTTTTTACACTATGTACAATTGTTATATATGTTGCATATGCATATTTTATATGCAATTGTTGTATGAAGTTAAATTTCAGTATGCTGTTTGAGAAATAGTATTAACATAATTAGGAGTAAGCATATGGTTAGTATGTTCTGCATTTGTTGTATGATGTTATATTTCAATATGTTGTTACACTATGTACCATTGTTATATATGTTGCTCATTTTCAATCGCCTCAATTAGATGCATGGTTAGTTTGTTCTTCAATTACACTCAATCTTACATGTATGAATTTGTTGTTACACTATGTACAATTGTTTGATATGTTGTTCATTTCGAATCAGCTCAATTAGATGCATAGTTAGTTTGTTCTTCAATTACAATTGATCTTACATGTATGCATTTGTTGTTACACTATGTACCAATGTTAGATATGCATATGCATATTGCATCTATGCAAAAATGCATATTTGCAATATGCATATGCATATATGCAATTGTTGTATGAAGTTAAATTTCAGTATGTTGTTTGAGAAATGGCATTAACATAAGTAGGAGTCAACATATGGTTAGTATGTTCTGCATTTGTTGTATGATGTTATATTTTAGTATGTTTTTACACTATGTACCATTGTTATATATGTTGCATATGCATATTTTATATGCAATTGTTGTATGAAGTTAAATTTTAGTATGCTATTTGAGAAATGGTATTAACATAAGTAGGAGTAAGCATATGGTTAGTATGTTCTGCATTTGTTGTATGATGTTATATTTCAGTATGTTGTTACACTATGTACCATTGTTATATATGTTGCTCATTTCCAATCACCTCAATTAGATGCATGGTTAGTTTGTTCTTCAATTACACTCAATCTTACATGTATGAATTTGTTGTTACACTATGTACAATTGTTTGATATGTTGTTCATTTCGAATTAGCTCAATTAGATGCATGGTTAGTTTGTTCTTCAATTACAATCGATCTTACATATATGCATTTGTTGTTACACTATGTACCAATGTTAGATATTCATGTGCATATTGCATCTATGCAAATATGCATATGCATATATGCAATTGTCGTATGAAGTTAAATTTCATTATGTTGTTTGATAAATGGTATTAATATAATTAGGAGTCAGCATATGGTTAGTATGTTCTGCATTTGTTGTATGATGTTATATTTTAGTATGTTGTTACACTATGTACCATTGTTATATATGTTGCATATGCATATGCATATTTTATATGCAATTGTTGTATGAAGTTAAATTTCAGTATGATGTTTGAGAAATGGTATTAACATAAGTAGGAGTCAGCATATGGTTAGTATGTTCTGCATTTGTTGTATGATGTTATATTTCAGTATGTTACACTATGTACCATTGTTATATATGTTGCATATGCATATTTTATATGCAATTGTTGTATGAAGTTAAATGTTAGTATGTTGTTTGAGAAATGGTGTTAACATATAAGTAGGAGTTAGCATATGGTTAGTATGTTCTGCATTTGTTGTATGATGTTATATTTCAGTATGTTGTTACACTATATACCATTGTTATATATGTTGCTCATTTCCAATCACCTCAATTAGATGCATAGTTAGTTTGTTCTTCAATTACACTCAATCTTACATGTATGAATTTGTTGTTAAACTATGTACAATTGTTTGATATGTTGTTCATTTTGAATCAGCTCAATTAGATGCATGGTTAGTTTGTTCTTCAATTACAATCGATCTTACATGTATGCATTTGTTGTTACACTATGTACCAATGTTAGATATGCATATGCATATGCATATATGCAATTGTTGTATAAAGTTAAATTTTAGTATGTTGTTTGAGAAATGGTATTAACATAAGGAGGAGTTAGCATGTGCATGTGCATGTGTATGTGCATACTGTCAGCAATTGCCTTCTCCAGTTACATTTAAATTAGATGAATGGTTAGTTTGTTCATCAATTACACTCAATCTTACATGTATGAATTTGTTGTTACACTATGAATTTCAGTGTGTTGTTTGAGAAATGGTATTAACATAAGTAGGAGTCTGCATATGCATATGTATGTGCATACTGTCAGCAATTGCCTTGTCCATTTACATGTAAATGAGTGGACACCTTGTTAATTTCCATAACCATCCTTTATAATGTCATCGGCCACTCTCCCTTTAAGCTCTGTTATGGTCAAAATATTTCCAACCCATTCGAATACAACATTACCATACATATGTATGCTGCACAGAATGATACAACATATTGAATTTTCAAATTAACTTAAAACAACAGATTGATACACCGTTATGATACATATATGTATAGATTACTATAGATAGATACATAAGTTTCCTCTCGCAGAGATAAATATATACATATGTTTCATATTGCAGAGATAGACAGTAACATGATGGAATATGTTGTCTCTATGGTATCCATACTAATGTTTCAAGTTAGAAACATTCAAAACAAAAAAAGTTCAAACATCGTTTCGAATCCATCAAGAACTTCACAACAAAAAACTAGCAACCAAACATTCAAATCAATCGAAAAAAGTAGGAAAACTAAAATTTGATGGCAAGTTGTCTTGTGAGTTGGATGTGGCCTGTGACGGAGAAGGACTCCATGATTGAGTTGGCTGGATTATGCTTGGGGTGGGTGAGGTTTGATAGGCCTGTAAGCGAGGACTCCAACTCTCATATGGTTGGCTTCTTGTGGGGCTAGGTGACTGTGTATAGGAGAGCGACTGAGAAGGACTCCAACTCTGAAATGTTTGGCTGGTAGCTTGGGTAGGTGATGGACAATATTGGGGACATTGAATAGATACGAAATCTGTGAAGATCCTATGGCGGTCAGGCAAGAGATTTAGAGGGTTGTTGAGTTGCCTCTCCTTTGCACCATTTGTTTGTGCCTTCTCCAACTCTTTTTCCCTTTTTGTGGCTTCCTTTTCTCTCTGTTGGTCTTCCCTTTTTTTGTCTTTCTCCTTCTTTTGCAGCTCTTTTTCAACCTCTACTGCTACTTGTTGCTTTTCCTTTTCAATTCTCAAAAGACTTTTCGCCTCCAATTCTGCAATCCTTTCTATCTTGCGCTCTACAAGTTGTTGCTTCTTCCTCAATTTTAGTTATTCTAGTTCCTTCTTCTTTTTGTCTTGTTCACTTAGCATTGCCATGAAGTCATCAACAGTTAGGAGTTGGGATCCTCTTTGCAACTTGATCCCACGATCAGCTACCTTATTAGACTTGTCTTTCACCACATGAATTGGTAGCTTCGAGAATTGTGAGATGCGTGAAGTTTGTTGGCCTCCCAAAGGCTCAATCAAATCGACATTATTTGTTTCTGGCATCTCACTATTTGTAGCATTCGTTCTATCTCCTAACTGCTCACCGTCATTGTCTCCACAATCAACATAGAAATGTACTAACGTATTGGGACCCATGCAGTGTGGTGGGGATAGCATTAAAAGACTCTGTTCTTCGTCCACATGCATATCCATAGCAAGATTGGTAGCACCATCAAAGAGCCAGGAGGGATGCTCAGGTGGAGTTGGCAGGGAAAGGGATATGTCTCCAATAGTACTCTGCTCTCCCAATACTATTGGTTCAAGTCGTTCATTAGAATCTGAAATAACAAATTCATACATATAAGTTTGAGAGTATTTGAAGAACAAACGAATCCAATCCATGTAATTTAAATGCAAATAGAGAAGGCAATTGCTGACAATATCCACAACCATATGCATATGCTAACTCTTACTTATGATAATCCCATTTCTCAAACAGCATACTGAATTTTATCTTCATACAACATATGCATATGCTAACTCTTACTTATGATAATACCATTTCTCAAACAACATACTAAATTTTATCTTCATACAACATATGCATATATGCATATGCCGACTCCTACTTATGTTAATACCATTTCTTAAAACAACATACTAAAATTTAACTTCATACAACATATGCGTATATGCAATGCATATGCATATTACATATATGCATATATAACTTCATACAACAAATGCAGAACATAGTGTAACAACAAATGCATACATGTAAGATCGATAGTAATTGAAGAACAAACTAACCATACATCTAATTGAGGTGATTGGAAATGAGCAACATATATAACAATGGTACATAGTGTAACAACATACTGAAATATGACATCATATAACAAATGCAGAACATACTAACCATATGCTGACTCCTAGCTATGTTAATACCATTTCTCAAACAGCATACTAAAGTTTAACTTCATACAACAATTGTATATAAAATATGCATATGCAGATTTGCATATATATGCATATCTAAAAATGGTGCATAGTGTAACAACAAATGCATACATGTAAGATCGATTGTAATTGAAGAACAAACTAACCATACATCTAATTGAGTTGATTCAAAATAAGCAACATATCAAACAATGGTACATAGTGTAACAACATACTGAAATATAACTTCATACAACAAATGCAGAACATACTAACCATTCATCCCATTTTGCTGATCTCCAACTTCTGCAGTTCCAACATTAGATTCACCCTCAGTGACTGCCAAACCATTGTTGGAAAGACTTAAAATGTTTGCAGCAGTTGATGCTTCCTCGAGGGCAGCAAAGTGGAATGTCTCGCTAACCCTCATGTCATTATCCAAAGCATTTCGATCAAATGGCCAAATACCTGTCCTCTTGAAGCCAATTGTAATGTTTGAAAAAGTCAATGACTTTTGAAAAGCTAGGCTGCCAAGTGTAGCCAATTCTACCCTTCTTATCTCCAGATTTGGATGTCTAATGGTCCAATTTGTTCTTTCCTTTTTGAAGTTACGCTTGAAAGACGAGAAAACACTCACATCAAGAGGCTGCAACTTGTGTGATGTGTGGGCGGGTAGGGTGAGCAAGTCAATACCAAGCTCCCTTGCTTTGGTAATGGTAGAGAAGGCTACATGGCTGCCATGGCCATCAAATATCAAGAGGTGTCTATGGGTGGGTGAGCAACCCCCAGGTACTTGCATAGCAAAGAACTTGAGCCATTTGATAAAAAACTCTTTCATCATCCATGCGTGAGGTTGAACAACCATCAATGCTCCTAGCTCACAGTTGGCTATGTTGTTTTCCACATTTTTTTTGCTCTTGAACAAATAAAAACATGGAAGTTTTTGACCTGCAACATTTACACATGCTAGAATAGTGATCCACTCCCGGATCTTTGGGATAATGTAAGCAACACTTCTCATGGCTTTCATGGCAAGCACCTTCATGTTACCATTCCAGCTAGCTTGCAGCCCTGTCTCATCACAATTCCAAATCCTCTGCGGTCCATAGTTCCCTCCTACATATGCCTTCTCCAAAGTGTTGTAGAAAGCACTTACAACTGGTTGCTTCATATTTATAGCACGGTCTCTATCTTGACTTTGGGCTATTCTCAAGCAGAAATCAGGATGCCTTCTTTTGAATCCTGTCCACCATGACTTGCCAAGAAGCCCATTCTTGAAGGGATTATTCCTTGTTTCGCATATTTGGGCCACTTATGTGTTTAGATTGATGATCTCCAAACCTTGGTCAACAACAGCCATCTCCTTGCACCATTCGATGATCAATGACTCTTCCTCCTTAGTTAGGACTGTTGGGGGCCCTTTCCTTTTTGTAGTGGTCATACCACCTAGCCAATTGGACAATGTTGAGGTAGGAATACCCCACTTTTTTGCTACACCTCTAGTTGACCAGCCGTAGTCTTCGACATCTTCAAGGGCATGGTCCATGTCAGCCTGGGTCCATTCACACCTCGGTGCAACCTTTTTGGTTGATATAGTTGGGTTAGCTTGCACTACAGATTCGGTTGGCTGTTCCAAAACAATTTCTACCTCCTCCTCACTACTTGGTTCTTTAGTTTGCTAGTGAATAGGAAAGACAACATCCTCCTCATCGCTATGTGGAAAATGCACACCTCTCTTGTGTGCGAGCATAGTTGTCTGGCTCCGCTTTTGTGGAGGCTTCCTCCTTGAAGATCGCATGATATTTGTTTGCGCATTTAGCTTCCTCTGTATTAAACCAACATAGTGATTAGTAAACAACATACACTTAATATTGAAAATAATGATACCGACTGAAACAACGAATCCATACATTTACTATTGACTGCAATTGAAGAACAAGCTAACCATGCATATAATTGACACAACTTTATGATACACATATATATGAACTTGCAACAACATGATACAAATATTTATATCTTCAAACAACTTTGGAAGACAATAAAGGGTTTCAAATATTTTTATCATACTGTTGTTTCAAGTTGTGTTAATGTTTCATAATCTTGTTTGAGATATTCTTTGCATACTGTCAGTACAATTGAAGAACAAACAAAGCATACATCTAATTAAGTTGAATGTAACCGATGGTGGGTAGGATAACTTTGAGCAAGGGGTCCACGTCATTAGCGTCCCAGTCGGGTAAATTTTTTATGCCACGTCCCTTGACAGTCGAGCTAGCATTATGCAACTTTTATATATGTATGTATATATCTATCTCACCAATATATATATATATATATATATATATATATATATATATATATATATATATATATATATATATATATATATATATATATATATATGCATATACTATCTATATATGTATCTTATCTATATATGCATGTATATATCTATCTTATTAATGTTTCAAGTTAATTATGCTCTTCATTCCATGGTTATAACACAAGTATGAGTCATATGCTATCACAGTTGGCTGTAAGGGAGAGGGTTGTCAATTACAGTCAGTTAAATTGAAGAACAAACACATAGACAAAAGGGAGAGGAGCTATGTGTGGGCATAGGAGCTGATCGTGGGTAACAAAGGAGCTTTTTTGCCCTACAGAGAATGCAGTGAAGTGGTATAAAGTTCATGGCATTTGCCATGAAATTTAGATTCTTGGCATTTGCCAATAGTTTATAAGTCATGGTGTTTGCCATGAATTTTATAGCAGTTCTAACTGCATGCACTGCAGGGCAAGAGTGTTTTGATGTGACGTAAATATCGACCCCTCTCCCTTATAGCTAACTTTGATGATGGTTGAGTCCTACTTATGTTAGTACCATTTCTCAAACAACATAGTAACATAAGTAGGAGTTAGCCATTATGACAGTTGACTATAAGGGATAGTGGCCGATATTTACAGTCACTTTAATTGAACAAACAAAGTGATGAGCCCAAAATATGCTCATAATTTGGATATCATGGTGTACTTTTAATACCTTTACTTCTTTTGTTTATGGTTGTTTAACTCACTTGAAACCTTTTATTGGGGGATATCTTGTAGCAATACACTTTCATGTTCCTGTAGCCTATCATGTTGACATATCTATATTTATTACCCTGTTTGACTTCCCAAATGACTGGTATAACGCATGTAGTTTTTGAATGATGGAATAGATTTAAATATGTGATTAATGAATGGATATTGTGTATGTGCCATGCGCCTTTTCTTTCGCATCTGTTACCTTGTGTGTTCGCAGGTTGTTGAAGAAAGTTTGATCGAGTCAAGCGCAACCAATCTCGGCCTTGCAGTAAAGCCCATTTCCTGCACGACTTCGAGGAAGCTTTGGCAAAGACTCTTTGACCAAAACTGTTGGGAAGGATTTTAAATAACATTTAATTTGGAAAGAGTGGAGTGCTAGATTCTGTCTGGATCGGGTTGAATGGATAAATTCATTTATGAAGTCTGTTCCTCGATTTCAAGATACATTTTACATCCACTTCTTTCTCTGTTAGGGTTAGTTAGTTCGTTGTTATCCTGATTTAAATAAGTGTTCCTCCTGCACGGGTGAACAAGTAGTAAGTAGGAAGGGAGGAGATAGACAGAGAAGCAGATTATGTAAGAGTTAGAGTTATAATATGAATCAGAGTTTTTGTTAGTTTTTTGAAGCAGAACAATCAATGTGAATGATTTCACATTATGAATAAAAGTTGATGGAGTTCTGAGCATAATCTTCTGTGTAAATTAGTCGATGCTTGCTAAGGGGGCCGACTTAGTAAGTATCCGTAGGAGAGTAGTTGTTTATCCTTTGTTAATTAAAGTTATATTTCATTTTAGAAGTTTCGGCACAAGCTCAGTCTTATACTGTTCCTGCAGCATCGAGAATTCATCCCTATGTTTGTTCCTGCAGCATAAGGCCAATTTATAGTTTGTCTCTCAATCGTAACTATTATGATTTCTGCTTTGATTGAGTTAAGAGAACTTTGTATTACCTTCCTATAGAAGAGATAGAATTTCTTTCCAAGTGTTTATTTTCAATAGGTCGTGACTAAAACCGGTTCTTAGTGCACATATAGTGCCACTCCATTTAAAGCATACATTCCCTGGTTTGACAAGTAAATGAACGACCACGAAGAGGTATTAGTCACCTGCTGGAATGTCCAATTCCTAGGATAGGTTTTGCCATGATTTTCATATCTTTTTGTGGGCGCGACCATTTTTGGCATCGTTGTCAGGGATGGTGTCAATCTAAGAACCTGCTATAGTCATTGTTAGCAGTAGTTTAGTCAGTTGTTCATAATCTTTTAAAATACCATCCATTTTCATTGCATGCATAGGAGAAGAGACGCTCAGGGAAGATTTCTCCCTAATCTGCCATCCATTGCTAAGAAAACTAAACCAGCTTATAGCCTATTTGAGGATGAAGGAGACTTGGATATTGACCCATTTACTGAAGGTCTGTGTGCTAACTTGCTATTCGGCCCATTTGACGAAGAACCTGAAGAAAATCCATTTGCTCCTATACTTGGTCAGGTGAACATGACACGTAATCCACCTAATCGACCTCCTGCTTTTGAATTCCCCATTATTTCTCAACAAAACAATGACAACCTTAAGAATATTCCTTCTTCATTACTTCCCAAGTTCTATGGCTTAGTTACAGAAGACCCAGAGACCTTCTTGTTTGAATTTGATATCCTCTGTCACAGTTATGACTACACTTCAAATGCTCACAAACTGAAATTGTTTCCTACTACCTTGAAGGAGGGAGCCCTCAGATGGTTCATGAGTTTGGGAAGGGGTGTTGTAGATAGTTGGGCAACCATGCAAACAAAATTTCTTGAGAAATATAAGGAATATTGTAAGAGTGGCAGTAAAGGTGATGATATATTTCGAATTCAACAGAAGGAAGATGAAAGTCTGGAGGATTATATATTAAGATTCCTATTTTCTCTGAAAAAGAATTCAGACCATACTCTTAATGAAGAATCTCAGAAATTACTTTTTCTAAGGGGAATCAATGATACCTGCATAGATGCCTTGCACCTGATGGGAGGCGGAGATATCACTCAAGCATCTTGGGATGATCTCATGAAGATATGTCTCAATTACTCCCGAGCAAATGTGAAGAAGGGTAGAGGTCATCAAGCTACAGTGGGAAAGTCTTCTTCCAGCGGAGTTTCTTGGATGGAGATCACAAATTTACTGTCTGATTTCGAGTAGGACATTATAAACAACATGGCTACACAATTGGATACCATGCAAGCTCGCAAGAAACATGCAGAGGTGGAGGCCATCCTGGCTGAGTTCTATCCACATTGTAGACAAAAGAAATGTGACTGCAGATGCAAGATGGTGGCCAACATGGAGGCTAAGCAGTTACCTACTGATTTTAAGATGATAGAAGGTGATGATGACCAAGTCTTCTTTGTTGCACAAAGGAGACCATGAGATCCAAGACAAGGTATGCCTCAAGATCCTTTGACTTTTGGTAATACTTACTCTAATTATAATAACCAATGACAACCTACATATGGTCTATCTCCACCTTGGAATGCCCCTCAACCATACTGGCCTAACTATCAGAGCCCTCAATGGCAACCCCCTCAAGGAGGTTGACAGCACCCACAAGGACAATGGACTCCACCTCTAGGTAACTGGCAGCAGAACCCTCAATGGAGAGGTTCTCAGCAATGGCAAAACCAACCCCCTAGATTCCTGCAGTCTCAGTAGCCACAACCTCTGACCCTTATGCCTCCTCCTGCAGCACCTGCAACAAATACTGGCCCTCCAAAACAAACGCTTATGCCTGCTCAACCATTGCCAAATCCCAATAATAAGCAGCAGCAACAACAATAACCTATGTATTTTGCAGAAGTCAACCAGTATCCAGCTTATGCCCTAAATATCAATAATATCCATCTCAGGTCTGGAACCACTCTCCCTACTCCACAGTCACCTGTAATAACATAAATTCCAGACTCTGCCGCTGAACAACCTACTGATCATGCAGAAGATATACCTGTATTAGCTACTGCCTCTAAGGAACCTATCCTACAGCCTCAGGCTACACCACCTTTTCCTCAGAGATTGAAAATTACTACACCCAAGACCATTGAAGAGCCCACCTTTCATAATTTGGAGCAGCTAAAGAATGTACAAATTCAATTTTTTTTTCAAGCTATTAAAGATGTTCCAGTTTATGGAAAAGTCATTAAAGAGGCATGTTTAAAGAAACAGGGAAGAAAGAAAAAGGATCCCCAAACTATCCATGTTCTAGGACAGTTAGCTGATATTATGTTGGGGAAGGTTGTCATTCCAAAATATATTGATCCTGGAAGTCTTGTAGTAAAAATAAATATCAATGGTCAAGTAGTAAGAAATATTTTGGTTGACCTTGGTGCAACCATTAATGTGATGACTAAGCACACTATGGAGTGTTTGAATATCCCAAACATTCAGTCTACACCAACTATCTTGCAGCTTGCTGATAGTTCCACGGTTACACCTGATGGAGTGATAGAAGATGTCATTGTCACCCTTGAATCTTGGGAATACCCTACTAATTTCACCATATTGTCCATTAAGGCAACCTTAGGAGGATATTTTGTTATCCTAGGCAGACCTTGGTTAGCTACAACTGATGCCCTTATAGGATGTCGTTTAGGAGACATGACAATTTCTGATGGTCAGTTAAGAAAAAAATTGGCTTTATACCCACCTGCACAACCTCTACCAGATTTGTCTCAACCAGTTTGGCCTGATCTAGGAGAGGAATCTAAAGAAGTTAATTTATTAGCTCAGTTAATGATGCTACGAACTGATCCATTTTATCAGCTTCAGAGTGAAGATAACTTGCTTCTACACATTTTGCAGTTTAGTTCTAGTTTGAATAGCCCATCTGTTTTGGACAGTCATTCTCAACAAAGTTTCCTACAGCAACTGGATCCTGAGAGTTATCATGATTTGCTATTATGTGATATACAGACACCACCTTTATCAGCAACCTCAATAAATGATCTCACCAAACAGATAGAAGTATCTCCAGGCCGCTGTCTGCATATTAATAATAAGTTGCCTTCGTCTCAACAAAATGCCCTAGCCACAATGTTGCAAGCCCACAAAAAAGATTTTGCATAGGACTATGGGGATATGAAGGGTTTAGACCCAAAACTCTGTACACATCGCATATATATTAACAGTGACTTCAAACCTATCAGACAGCCTCAAAGAAGAATTAATCCAACTTTGAGAGAAATTGTTAAAGAAGAATTGCAGAAAATGTTAACAGCTGGCTTTATCTACCCAATCTCTGATAGTCAGTGGGTTTCCCCATTGGTCATTGTTCCTAAGAAAGGAGGAAAATGGAGGGTATGTGTAGATTATAGAGAGCTCAACTTGGAAACAAAGAAAGATTACTTTCCTCTTCCATTCATTTATCAAGTTCTAGATAATTTAGCAGGAAAAAAATACTTCTCATTCTTAGATGGCTTCAGTGGGTACAATCAAATCAAGATTGCTCCTGAGGATCAAGAAAAGACTACTTTTACATGCCCTTGGAGAACATTTGCCTATTCAGTTTTGCCTTTTGGTCTTTGTAATGCTCCTGCAACTTTCCAGAGGGCAGTCATAAGTATCTTCTCAGACATCTCATAAGATTGCATGGAAATATACATGGATGACTTTACTGTTTATGGTACGACATTTGAGGAAGCTCAAGCCAACTTGGAGAAAGTACTACAGAGATGTGAATATCACAACCTATCACTGAATAGTCAAAAGTGCTTATGATAATGCAGGAGGGAATAGTGCTTGGTCACTACATCTTTGTTGTAGGAATTCAGGTTGATCCTGCTAAGATTGAAGTCATCTCTAAGCTACCCTCTCCTGCCAAGCAAAAAGAGGTACGAAGTTTTCTAGGCTATGTAAAATACTACAGAAGATTCATCAAGGACTTTAGCCAAACAACAGGCCCCTTATACAGTCTGCTAAAGAAAGATGCAAATTTTTCTTGGACAAAGGAATGTGAAAAAGCATTTCTTGACTTAAAAGTCACCCTTACACAGACACCTATTCTGAAAGGACCTGATTGGTCACTCCCATTTCATATTCATACTGATGCATCAGATTATGCCATTGGCATAGTGTTAGAGCAGAAGGATGGTTCAATCGAACATGCACTCTATTACATAAGCAAAAATCTGCAAGGGGCTGAATTAAACTACACTGTTACAGAAAAAGAAATGTTGGCAATCATCTACGCCCTCAATAAATTCAGGCATTATATCATAGGTTATCAGATATTTGTCCATACTGATCATGCATCAATCCAATATCTCATGAACAAAGCCTCAATATCTGGGAGACTGGCAAGATGGTTATTGCTGATGCAGGAATTTGACATTACAATTGTGGACAAGCCAGGTAAAGCCAACATTGTTGTTGATTTTCCTTTCTAGACTTCAAAGGCAAGATGACTCTGTAATTATTGAAGACTCATTTCCTGATGAGCACCTGTTTGCAATTAAGGTTATTCACCCATGGTATGTTGATATAGAAAATTATCTGGCAACAGGAAGAACTCCTCAATTCTCCCCTGAAGAAAAGAGATTATTGGTAGAGAAAAACTTTAACTTTTCTTGGATTGCAGATTGCATGTTTTACACAGGGCCAGATCAAGTTATGAGATGTGTACCAGAGGAGAAAATTCATGATATACTACATGCAAGCCATGATGAGCTGTGTGGTGGACATTTTGCTGCCAAAAAGATAGCGATGAAAATTTTAAATACTGGTTACTATTGGCCAACTTTGCATAGAGATGCAACCAAATATACCAGGAGATGTGACAGATGCCAAAGGATGGGAAGACCAACTCGATCTGATGAGATGCCTCTATTTCCACAAGTTGTAGTTGCACCCTTTGACAAGTGGGGACTGGATTTTGTAGGACCAATTGATCCACCTTCCAATGGTAAGTCCTACATCCTTGTATGCACAGATTATGTCACAAAATGGGTAGAGGCTAAGCCTATGAAACATGTCAGGGACAATAAAGTAGCTAAATTCCTCTATGAGGAAATATTTACTAGGTTTGGTTTCCCTAGGGAAATAGTGACAGATCAAGGAGCACAATTTACTTCTACACTTATTACAGCTCTAGTCAGTGAATATAATATACGGCACAGGAAATCAACTCCTTATCACCCCCAGGCCAATGGCCAAGTTGAGGTCACCAATAGGGACATAAAGGCCATTTTGACTAAAACTATAGATTTGCATAGGAAGGACTGGGCCACAAGGTTACCAGAAGCTATATGGGCCTACCGTACTACCTAGAAGACTGCTATAGGATATACACCTTTTGAAATGGTGTATGGTAAAACAGCTATGATGCCAATAGAGTTTGAACATAAGACTTTAAGAACAACACTAGAGATGGACATGGATTTAACAAATGCACAAAATGACAGAATCATGCAGCTCAATGCTCTGGATGAGCTCCGAAAGAATGCCCTGCAACACACTGAGATAATACAAAATCAGAGAATAAAGTGGCATGATAAATACATTAAGGAAAAGAAATTCAAAGTAGGAGATTGAGCTCTGCTTTATGACTCACGATATAAGGACAGTCTAGGAAAATTACAAACCAGATGGTTGGGCCCATATGAAGTTGAGAATGTATTTGCTAATGGTTCAGTGCAACTTGTTACAATTGATCATGTTCGATTCAAACTGTTAGTTAATGGACATCGCCTTCAGTTGTACCATAGACCAATCTCAAAAGAAGAATTCATGCAGTAATTCATTTAGGATCCTGCCACTAATTCTCCTGCAGCCGAAGGCTTTAGCCTTTCTCCTGCAGCTTCTCCATGATTTTGTAATGCATGCTCATAATAAAGGTTTTCTTTTTAAGGAAACCATTTTTCTTCATTTCCACTTGTCGCCACATCTCACTTCTTTATCTTTTGTACCATCCATCCATTCATTTTGTTCGCCCACGTCACCCATCCACCTTATTCATTCGCACCACCTTAATTATGATTTCATTCCCAACTATCATCTCATGCTGAAGCCGTCAACTTTCTCAACACGTACAAACATTTAATCAAAGGTATGCAATATCTTTTGATTATCGTATTTTTGATTTATTTCATTCTATTCATTTATTACTATGTCTGTATCAGTCATTATTACCCGATCTCTGCCTATTCCTTAGTACATGTGAGGACACATGTCATACTTTAAGTAGAGGGTGGGATAATCTACTTTTTAAACTTGTCCTTTCACCGCTATCACAACTGCTCAGATAATCTTTCTTTATTATTTTTCTGGTACTTTCCAAATATGATCGCATGTCTCTTTCATTACATGTTTTTCATTGTAAAATCAAAAACTGCTTGTTTAAAAAGTTCATTTTTGGAAAAGAAGAGAAAAGTGACTACGAAATAGAAAAGAACCAGAGTAGAATAAGGAAAATTTTGATTTTCAGAAAAGAGTTGAGTTCAGCTAAGGAAAAACTATGAACAGCTGGTACGACATGAGCCTGTAGCTCATGAGTTATTAATGTAAAACCCTCAAACAACCCAAGCATTCAGCCTCTGTGGTTGGCTGAATTACTTTTTGAGTTTAAATGCTTTCAATGAGGAGGCTGCAGGCGAACTTTTGAGAACCCTTTCTAAAGGGGAGGCTACTGTATAGGGTCTAACAGTTGTTGTAACTGAAGAAAGAATTGCAGAAGTAATCGGGCTTCCATCCATTGGAGAAATTTTTTCTTTGGATGTTGTCTCTGCAAGGGCCGAATTTGCAATACCCACTGACGGACCTTTGGAGGTCTCAAAGCAGGGATGCAAGCGAGTGTCGTTGCCTCCTCCATACCTAGAATACGCTGCTTTCATAATCAGGTATTTAACTTGTGAAGGTCGTTTCTCTTACTTGCATTCTTACCACATCAAACTGCTAAGTCATATGAGGCATGGATTAGCTGTAAATGTTTTGAACTTCTTGTTGAAATTTTTGGAACAATGTGCCCACGGAACCCAACAGGGGAAATATAATTCTATTGCTCACCATCGTCTCATAAAATTGTTGATTGAACGCTCTTTGAGAGATGTATCACCTCTTTCCTGGCAAGAATTGATTGCCCAGAAGATCCTAAAATGTCCAGAACCCCCTAGGGCACTTACCCCACGGCCTCGAAAAAAGAAAGAGGAAATAACATCTACTAGTAAGAGAATAGGGCAGGCGTCATCTGCTCCTGTTGCACCTGGTCCTGTAGCTCTCACACCAGAGTCCTCTGCCCGGGTGTAAACTAGGGCTGCAAGTAGGAGAGAGAGAGGAAAAACAAAAGTCGGAGAGTCATCTGGGGCGGAAGAAGCCCCAAAATCTGACCCTTGTTCTTAGAAAACGCAACGCTCTTCTCCTACAGCATCTCCCCCTGCAGCAGTGTCTTCTACAATAACACCTGTTACTGTCACCAGTTCACCATCATCCTCTGACAAGGCAGAACCTTCTAGGCAATCCAAAAAGAGGAAGGCTACGAGAGCACCTCCTGCAACCGCAACCAAGTGCCAAGAAGAGTTTCCACAAGAACATAATGTAAAGTATCCCCTGCTTCACCTCAACCTGAGGTTATTATAATTTCAGAAGAATTTGGAGAGTCTGAATATGATGTTTCTCAGAATGTGTCTGAGAGTGCTGCACAGAGTTCATTTGTTATTCCTGAAGAAGAACAAGTTGAGACAAGGGAAGTTGAGCATAATGACAGGGGGGCACCAAGTCTTGATGACTTGGCTACAGCGGCTATGCAGATTTTAGAGGAAGCACAATCTTCTCCACTGCAGCAATAGGAATCCATCCTACAGCAAGAGGAAGAACTGACTAGACCATTGGAAGTGGCCAATGAAGCCTCAATTCCCCCTGTAACTTGTCAAGCCATTGTTGTTTATAAGAAGACATTTTTAATTGAATTTATGGAATATGTCAAAGCTACATGGAGACCGGTTACATTACAAACTCTGAGTTTCCACCACCTGGCCAAGACTGAAATGCAACAAAGTCTTTGGGAGGAGGAAAGGAAGAAACTGAAAAAGGAAATTGAAGGACAAAAACTGGAAATTCAGGAGTTAAAAGAGAAAATGGATGAAATGCTGAAGGTAACTGGTCAGATTATAGAATGCAGACCACCACCCAGAGTTTATGCTCTATGCCTCAAGGAACAGTTCTTGTGGTTCCAACTGATGAGAATTTTCAGAAATCAAGATCCTATTCTTCACACTGCTAGAGAATTTTATGATCCATACCAGGCAGCCCCTAATTGGCTAAGAAATTCTTTGTGTGAATTTTACTTACATGGCTTTTTAATTCCATTTGAAATGGAGTGGAATCCCCTTCTGTATATTGGTGACATCCATTTGAGATCACTTATGTCTTGGGCGGAAAATGAAGCAAATTATGGTAGGCAATGGGAAACATATGAGGAAGCCGAAAGGCATGAGCCTGTTCCATTGCGTCCTGAGAGTTCAGACCCACACACAATGTTGAAAACCTAGTTTACTCTAGCATATGGTTTTAATAATGATATAGCTAGGATGAAAATATTTGATCTCAGGAAACAGGTATATGCTGAGTTTCAGGAACAGACATACTCGTCTTGGAGACTGTCATATTCCAGAATTGAAAAGAGGTGGGAGAGATTAACCGTTGGGTTAAGAAAGTCTGAGCCTCACAGTCCCCTAAATTTTATAGTAGCCCTTAAACGATCGAGTAGATATATACAGTTGGGACTTCAAAAGAGGTTTGAATTGTGGTGTCCATTAACGTTTAGACCACCTATGCTAATGTGGCCCCTTTATCCCTACCAGGCTATAAATATTAATGAAGATACAAAATCCCGTAGGTATGAAGGATGGCAGAGTTATAGAGGTTTTTGTTACAAATTTGGAACTCCATTTCAGGAACATGCCTCAACCATTGATTTCAGAGAGACCGCCAAGAAGATTAATGTTAGAGGACCAGCATTGGGTTAAGTAGGGGGCAAAATGATGAGCCCAAAATATGCTCATAATTTGGATATCATGGTGTACTTTTAATACCTTTACTTATGTTGTTTATGGTTGTTTAACTCACTTGAAACCTTTTATTGGGGGATATCCTGTAGCAATACACTTTCATGTTCCTGTAGCCTATCATGTTGACATATCTATATTTATTACCCTGTTTGACTTCCCAAATGACTTGTATAATGCATGTAGTTTTTGAATGATGAAATAGATTTAAATATGTGATTAATGAATGGATATTGTGTATGTGCCATGCGCCTTTTCTTTCGCATCTATTACCTTGTGTTTCACAGGTTGTTGAAGAAAGTTTGATCGAGTCAAGCACAGCCAATCTCGGCCTTGCAATAAAGTCCATTTCCTGCACGACTTCGAGGAAGCTCTGGTGAAGACTCTTTGACCGAAACTATTGGGAAGGATTTTAAATGACATTTAATATGGAAAGAGTGGAGTGCTAGATTCTCTTTGGATCAGGTTGAACGGATAAATTCATTTATGAAGTATGTTACTCAATTTCGGGATACATTTTACATCCATGTCTTTCTCTATTAGGGTTAGTTAGTTCATTGTTTTCCTGATTTAAATAAGTGTTCCTCCTGCGCGGGTGAACAAGTAGTAAGTAGGAAGGAAGGAGATAGATAGAGAAGCAGATTATGTAAGAGTTAGAGTTATAATATGAATCAGAGTTTTTGTTAGTTTTCTGAAGCAGAACAATCAATGTAAATGATTTCACGTTATGAATAAAAGTTGATGGAGTTCTGAGCACAATCTTTTGTGTAAATTAGTTGATGCTTGCTAAGGGGGCCCACTTAGTAAGTATCTATAGGAGAGTAGTTGTTTATCCTTTGTTAATTCAAGTTATATTTCATTTTAGAAGTTTTAGCACAAGCTCAGTCTTATACTGTTCCTGCAGCATCGGGAATCCATCCCTATGTTTGTTCCTACAGCATAAGGCCAGTTTATAGTTTGTCTCTCAATCATAACTATTATGATTTTTGCTTTGATTGAGTTAAGAGAACTTTGTATTACCTTCCTGTAGCATAGATAGAATTTCTTTCCAAGTGTTTATTTTCAATAGGTAGGTCGTGACTGAAACTGGTTCTTAGTGCACATATAGTGCCGCTCCATTTAAAGCATACATTCCCTGGTTTGACAAGTAAATGAACGACCACGAAGAGGTATTAGTCACCTGCTGGAATGTCCAATTCCTAGGATAGGTTTTGCCATGATTTTCATATCCTTTTGTGGGCACGACCACAAAGCATACATCTAATTAGGTTCAATGTAAATGAGAACATACATACAGTCACTTTGCAGAGATAGATAGATACTTAATTTGAATGTGAATGAACAATGTATAAATTGAATGTAGATACCTATATTTGGTGATGAACTGTACAGTAATATATAAATTTGAGTATGCAATATATATATATATATATGCAGAGATAGATAGATACCTAATTTGAATGTAAATGAACAAGGTATAAATTGAATGTGGATACCTATATTTGTTGATCAATTGTTCAGTAATATATTAAATTCAAATTGCAAAATAGAAATATATATACCTTGTTAATTTACATTCAAATTAGGTTATCTATCTCTCTCTGCCAATATATATACATACATATATATATATATATATATATATACATATATATATATATATATATATATATATATATATATATATATATATATTTCCCACAGCCCTATCCATTTTCATGAAACTTACACATTTATCTATATTTGCAATATATATGGCCCTGTTCATTTTAATGAGACTTACGCATATCTCTCTCCCTATATATATATTTGTAGAGATAGATAGATAGCTAATTTGAAATTAATATATTACTGAACAGTTCATCAACAAATATAGGTATGTACATTCAATTTATACCTTGTTCATTTACATTCAAATTAGGTATCTATCTATTTCTGCAAATATATTATATATATAGGGGGAGAGAAATGTGTAAATTTCATTAAAATGAACAGGGATATATATATATTGCAGATATAGATAAATGTGTAAGTTTCATGAAAATGGATAGGGCTGTGGGAAACATACGTGGATATGTATCATTTTGTGCAGCATATATATGTATGGTAATGTTGTATTTGAAAGGGTTGGAAATATTTCTACCATAACAGAGCTTAAAGGGAGACTGGCCGATGACAACATAAAGTATGGTTATGGAAATGACTTACCGAAAGAGCTGAAGGAGGAGAGCGCATCGATCTGGAGGAGGTCATAGTCGCTCAAGAGCATGCAACAGAAAGTGAGAAATTTGAAAAAGTTGAATAAACTGTAATGTGTAACTTGCATCGCACAAATGAGGATTGCTTGCACAAATAGGTTTGTTGAATTTGAATTGGTAGCAAGTGGATTAATTTGAATTATGGGAGGGAATTTGATCTACATTCAATGGATTAATGGTAGAAGTGATAGCTTAATGGGTACGTAGGATTTTTGGTTGGTGATTTGAAGTGATATTAAGTTTGTTTTTGAATTGTAACCAATTTTAATTTTTTTTTATGATTATTGTTTTTTAGTGGATTTGTAAATAATAGAGTGATAATTAAGTGTTATATTGAAATTTTGCAATGCATAGTGAGCCTGAGAGTTCGTGTTTTTCAATTTTGCAGGCAAATTCAAAAAAAGATTGGTTATTATGGACATCCGAGAACCAGTGATAGTAAAAAGAATATGAGAAATGGGACATATTGAAATGAATTTTGTTCAAATATATTTGGAATTAAATCAATTGGCAATATCTTATGTACATGTCAACTCACTTTTAATGCAAGAAGACTTATATTTTGGTTAATAAAATATCCCTTCACAACAACCTTTTATTGGGAAGGTGGCAAATATTATTTACATTGTGGAAATAAGATTATCATTATGCATTCACTTGATATTGTGAAATAGGCAAATAAATGTCCACTTGCATTCAACCACTATTGAGAAGGTGGCAACAAAAAATTCAACCTATGATAGGACATATTGTGAATTTAATATGAATATGTCATATCATATTTGAAAGGAAATTTGAAAATTTTATTGGTATAAATATTACCCACCGATGGGCCCCAGGCTATCCATAGCTATACCAGATATGGGACCCTATCCCATGATCGGCTCCTCTCCCTTAGTTTTTTTTTTTAATTTTTGAAAAAGGTAGAACTGGACCATTACTTGTACATAGAAGGGTGTAAAGGTTAAGCCGATTACAGTTTATACTAGCAATGGGTACACCGAAGAAGTGTGCATGGTCAATCATGAAATTTGTTTTATTGTTTACATACATTTGTGTAGTATACATGAGGTCAATTGGTAGGCTATTTAAAAAATGATTTTGTTTGTGCAACAAAGGTCTCAATGGAGAAGTGATAGCTTCAAATCAAATATGCATCTACTTATAGGGATCCAAACACAACTAAAACAAAACCTTTGAATCAGGAAGATAATAAGGCTCCATTACCAATAGGCTAATGATATGTTTGAAATAGGGAGAGAGGGAGAGAGGGGGATATGTGGACAAAAAGAGGGAGAGATATGGGGAGAGAGAGAGAGAGGGCGGGAAGGGTTAAGGAGATAGAGATAAAGAGGAAGTTAGAGATGGAGATGGAGATGGAGATGGAGAAGAGGAATATGGAGAGAGAGAGAGAGGGGGGGTCAAGAGATAGAGATAAAGAGGAAGTTAGAGATAGAGATGGAGATGGAGATGGAGATGGAGATGGAGATGGAGACGGAGATGGATATGGAGGGAGAGAAAGGTAAGGATAAACAGGAAGTTAGAGATATAGATGGAGATGGAAATGGAGATGGAGATGGAGAGGGATATGAAGAGAGAGAGAGAGAGAGAGAGAGAGAGAGAGAGAGAGAGAGAGAGAGAGAGAGAGAGAGAGAGAGAGGGGGGGGTAAGGAGATAGAGATAAAGAGGAAGTTAGAGACGGAGATGGATATGGAGATGGAGAGGGATATGGAGAGAGAGAGAGATAAAGAGAGGACAAATGGATAGATATAGATCCAAAAGAGATAAATATATAGAGTGGGAGAGAGGGAGAGATAGAAATATAAATATACAGATAGGAATTGATATATAGAGAGGGGTAGAGAGAGGGAAAGATATAGAGGTAAAGAGAGATGGATAGATAATGAGATAGAGGTAGAGAAAGATATGTAAGAATTTAAATATGGAGAGATAGAGATAGAGCTAGAGATAGGGAGAGAATAACAAGGAGTGTGTGTGTATGAGTAAGAGAGATGTGGAGAGAGATGGAGAGGGAGATAGATATGTATGAATAGATAGAGAGGGAGGCCGGCGGAGGTAGATAAATATAGATAGGAGAGAGAATTGGAGAGATATATAAAGAGGAAGTGATAGAGAGAGGCAGAGGGAAAATAGGGATATAAAGGAGAGATAGATAAATATAAATTGGGAAAGATAGAGATGGAGAGACAAAGACAAAGACAAAGATAGAGACAAAGACAGACAGACAGAGATAAATATAAGTAGAGAGATGAAAGGAGAGAGGGAGAGGGAGAGATAGAGATAGAAAGAGAGAGTCAATGAAAGAGGGGGAGATGGAGATAGAAATATAAAGATATAGGAAGTGATATAGAGAGAGGTAGAGAGAGTAGCAGAGATGGAGGGAGAGATGGAGTAAATAAGAGAGAGAGATAGAGATAATGAGTTATAAATAAATAGGAAGAGTAAGAGATGGAAAGATAGAAATAGAGAGGGCAAGAGTGAGAGATAAAGTCCAGGTGATATAGAAAATTAATAGAGAGGGAGAGAGAGGGAGAGAGAGGGAGAGATAGAGATAGAAAGAGAGAGTCAATGAAAGAGGGGGAGATGGAGATAGAAATATAAAGATATAGGAAGTGATATAGAGAGAGGTAGAGAGAGTAGGAGAGATGGAGGGAGAGATGGAGTAAATAAGAGAGAGATAGAGATAATGAGTTATAAATAAATAGGAAGAGTAAGAGATGGAAAGATAGAAATAGAGAGGGCAAGAGTGATAGATAAAGTCCAGGTGATATAGAAAATTAATAGAGAGGGAGAGAGAGGGAGAGAGAGGGAGAGATAGAGAGATATATAAGTAGATTGAGAGGGAGGGAGGATATAAAAGTTGAGAAATATCAAAAGAGTGATTGGGAGAGAGGGAGAGAGGGAGAGAGGGAGAGATGTGGCTAGAGAGAGGGAGATATATAGAGATATATAGTGGGAAAGAGAGAGGGGAAATAGAGAAAGAGAGATGGAAAGATAGAAATAGAGAGGGCAAGAGTGAGAGATAAAGTTCAGGTGATATAGAAAATTAATAGAGAGGGAGAGAGATAGAGAGAGGGGGAGAGATAGAGAGATATATATAAATAGATAGAGAGGGAGGGAGGATAGAGAAGTTGAGAAATATAGAAAGAGAGAGTGATAGGGAGAGAGGGAGAGAGGGAAAGATAAAGAGATATATATAATGGGAAAGATAGAAGGGAAAGAGAGAAAGAGATGTAAGGAGAGGTAAGGAGATAGAGATGGGGAGAGAGATGGAGATGGAGATGAAAATGGAGAGAGGGGAAGAGAAATAGAGATAGAAAGAGGGGGATACAAAGAGAGGGAGAAAATGAGTGAGGGATACGAAGATAGAGACAGGAAGTTATATAGAGAGAGGTAGAGAGAGGGAGATATATAGAGAGAGAGAGGTAGGGAGAAGTACATATGGGGAGATATCATAGAGATATGGGAAGAGAAAGAGAGATAGATCTTTATATTTTCTTCTTCCTCTCTTTCTTTATATTTTTTATTATCTCTCAATCTCTCTTTTCCTCTCTCCCCTATTTCTCTCTATATTTATCTTCCCTTCTTTCTTCCTCTATATATATCTCTCTCATTTCTTCTCTCTGTCTATTTCCCTCTCCCTATCTTTCTCCCCTTACTATTTTTTATTATCCCAGGCTATTTATCTCCCCCCTCTCTCCCCTTTTCCCTCTTTATCTCTTGATCTCTTGTCTTCTATATATATATATTTTTGTCTATCTATCTATCTATCTATCTATCTATCTCTCTTTATGTGACTATATCTATCTATGTCTCTCATATTCTCTCTTTTCCTCTCTCTTTCTTTATCTCCACTTCTTGTCTCTTCCTCTCTCCATATTTATTTCTTTAAATCTGTACCTCTATTTTTGTATCTCTATCTCTCTTTTTATCTCTTTGTATCCCTCTCCATTTCTTATTTTCTCTCTATTTATTTTTCTCTCTTTCTCTCTTTATCTATTTTCCTCCTAATTGTGCAATGGGCACATTGAAGAGGTTTTAAAGGTGACTTATCATATTCTTAACCAAATGGCATGCAACCCTAAGCATAACTCCCTAGGATGTGTTATCCTTAGATTGTTGGCATGAAACGACTAATCAAAAGTTTCCTCTCTCTCTCTCTCTATAAATTTTAATTTATAATTTAAGTTTGAAATTTATTTTATTATGTAAATTATAAAAAAAAATCTAAAATAGAATTATTCTACAATAATTAAATTTTTAATAAGATAACTAATTATAAATTAAATTAATTTTAATATTTTTTAATTATTATTTGGAATTTCATAAAAAGATATAAATAATAAAAATAAATTTCAAAATTAAACCTAAATTAAAAATTAAAATAAATAACTAAATGGAAAGTCAAAATATATCAAAATCTAAATATTAATAAACATATTGGCTAATTTAAAGGCATTTCGGGTAATGTTAATGAGGGTAACGAGCAACCAATGGTGGATATTGGGCAAGAGGATGAGGGTTTTATGAATTCCAAGGTTGTTGGTCCTAGCCAGGATGATTTTGAGTCTCCTATTGGTAATAATGTTGAGCAGGTGAAGCAGATTGATGTTAAGGCGGAGTGGCTTGAAATTCTGGCTAATTTGATCAACATCCCTAAGAAGCATCAGGTGAAAGAGGAGGTAATTGAAGTTGAAGACTCCCCTGTAGAGGAGGATTTGGAGGGCAAAGATGGGGTTCGGGAGGAACCTAATGAGAATGTTGATATTCCTGCTGTTGAGCCGGTTAATTGGGAGGAGATTAATATGGACCTATTTTGTAGAATAGCGGAGGACGACACTCATAACTTGCTATCTCTTGTGAAATGGCTTTTCTCAGAAAAGAAGGAACTTAATTCCAAGCTTAAAAATTGGCAAGGTGTTTGTGTGGCGTTAGTGAATTGTAACCAAAAGGAATGGACAGTGAGAGGTAAGGTCAAGACAATGAATGTGATTCTTGATAAATTAGTTGTGGACGTCGACAGACTTGGTAAAAGCCATGAGGAAAGGTTGACCTCTCTAGAAATTGTTGTTCAAAGGATCAATAAGGAGCGGATTATGAGTATGGAGGAAAGAATGAACAAGCTCAACAATGATTTGTAGACTGTACTTCGAATCAATAATTATTATCTGAAAACTAGTGCTCAGGGCTTATTGATTTTGAATGATAAAGCCATTAAGTGGACTGGTAAGTCTTTGGATTTGGGTGAACATGAGGCGGCCATTGTTGAGGTTAACCGTATGAACCCGAAGGATAAGAATGAGGATAATGGTCTCGGTGAGGAGAAGAATTTGGAGGCTGGTCCTTACCTAAGAACGAGGAGCAAGACTAAGAAAAGGGAAGCCATTACATTCTAGGATCTTCAGGATGTGGTCAAGATGCACAACAGGGTCATTGCTGAAAAATATGGACTCGGCCAATGTACTTGATAAAATGTTGTAGTTTTTTGTTGTTGTTTTTGGTTGTTCAGCCTTTGTGTTGATGTTTTGTTGTTGGGTTGCTAACGAGTTTTCTAGCTTTATCTTTTGTTAGCATTTTTGAATTTTGAGGGTTGCGGGTATTACTGTTTCTTTCTTTTTAGTAGCTTTTCTCCATTCTAAAGGGTTTTGGGGCCCCTTTAAAACTTGTTTTTCTTAATTAAAAACATACTAAATTAAAAAAAATAATAACAAATAATAAACTTATTAAGTTAATTTAAATGATTAAGGGCGGGAGACCTAGCTCGATTGGCTAAATTATCTTGTAGGCAAGAGGTCACAAAGTCTAGTCTCTCCTCGTTTATTAGGTGTACTTTAGTTAATAGGAGGGGCTACCTAATTCCTATAGTCTAAAAAAGTTAATAATGATTAAATAAAAAAGTAAAACTATTTTTTAATTTATTATAATTGAAATATTAATAAAATATGTATCTAAAAAATATAATTAATGTATCACAAACAATATTAACATAAACTCAATATTAATAAATAAAAATAATAATTGTGGGTGGAAGGGCGTGCGCCCCTCCAAGCTGGCGAAGGGAGGTGGCATTTGATGTCATGGTGGTTGGGTGACGGGGCTTGGTGTACTTCATTGACACTCATGATGGGAAGTGATGTTGTGGCTTGTCTTTTCACAAGGCATACAACTCATAACTGAGGATAGCTATGGCTCCCTCTCCAATGCATTGTGATGAGGGCATTTTATGGTGAAGGATTTCCTTCCTTTTGCAAGGACATCTTGCACACTGAATGGGGTACCATTTGTGGATGATGACGACGGTCTTGTGATTTGCGTTCTTTATTTATTGAAAGCCAACATCATTTTTGGTGAACGACTTTCTTTGTAGGTGGGTGTGGTCTATACGGGTGTCCTTCTCTCATTCCAATTGGGTGCAATTTTCACTGGTTTGATAATGGCGAAGGGTTCAAAATTTTTCATTGAGGTCTCGATGGTGGGCCTCGTTCGTTTTGGGGTTGATACTCCAATTTCATTGAGGTCGTCGGTGAGGCAAGCATCGTTCAAGGAGGTCATTGATCAAAGATTAAAGAGAATTCTGCTTAATAATGATCTGTTGGTGGTGGCGGCTATGAAGATGGTTCTGGGCTCTGGTCATTTGGAGTGCATGGAGTACGGGAGGGACAATTTGCATGTCTCCTCTCATTTCCTGGCATCTATCCTAGACATTAAAGTTTCGAAGGCAGAAGCAAAAAGTTTGCTAGTTAAAAGGTTTAGAGAGGACTTGGTGGAAGGTGTGGATGAGGTTTTGAGCACGGTGATTGAAGGCAAGGGTTGCTTGAGGCCTTGCAATTTGGAACGGTTTTGCATAGAGGAGACGGTGAAATTTTTTCCATTCCTCCTAGATCTGCATGGGCTGGGTTTGATGAGACACCAGATGCTAGTGGCGGTAGCGGTTGAATTTTTGAAGAAATTCTTTGGGTTGTTGGAAGTTGGCAAAGTGGAGTGGAAATCTGAATTTGAGGATTTTGCTAAATTAAACAAGTTTCTATAAGTTGGGCTTTGGGTAGAGTTTTTTGATCTGTAGGGGCTGGGGTTAGCTTTTTAGCAATATTGTTGGAAGCCTTGGTAGTGATATAGCCATTAATATGGCTTTTTTGTGGTGTTTTTTTCTGGTTGGATAATTTGTCAATCTAATAGATAGTTTATTTTGGTTGCTAGTTTGCATAAGGTGGATATGGTGGTCAGATGGAAATTTGGTTTTTTGAGTAATCTTTTTTCCTGCAGGGTAGATGCTTGTAAATTTGTTAATTTTAATAAAATATATACTAATCTTGCGTATAAAAAAAAATAAAAATAATAATAATTAAATATTATTAAATAAGAGATCTAATAAATCTATAAATGGTTTTACAAAATTCCACGCGTCCATTTTTTATTATTAAAATAATATGATAGGTTTTAATCAAATTCTTTAAAAACACTCAAAAGATTAACTAGGCGTGCCTAAATGTGTAAGGGGGAAAATAAGCATAAGGAAATAGTAATAAAATAAAATGTATGAGATCAAAACAAAGAAAAATCCCAACCTACTCATGAAATGAAACTATAAAGCAATGAATCAAGCAATGCAATCATAAAAGAGAACATAAACCGAATTCATGAATTGCAATACTACCATCCCATGTCGAGATGTGTTTGTATTGATGTCAAATTGCTTGGATCAATATGAAGCCTCTGTCATTGTGCAAAAGCTTTAAAAGGTATGTTAATGGTGATCAAAGATGTAAGTGTTTGCTCTTAAGAATTCGATAGTCAATTCAACATGACCTCTCCACACAAATTCTCTAGATTCTCCTATCATTTTTTGAGAAGGAAGAAGGTTGTTTTATAGATTTTCAAGTTTTAGATGAACGATCAAGATTCAATAGTGAAAGATCACGATCAAAGGTTGAGAACCGTTGAGAGGAAATAGATTGGTTAGTTAACTTCTCTAATTGATCCAATTAAGGATTTTAATTGGATAATCAATGGGATTAGATTGGAATGATTGGTGAGATTGAGAAAGTCAGGTTGAGTTAGGAAATAGATGGGTTAGTTAACCAATTAGAGTGAGAAATCAGTGGTCATGATTTACTCAATCAAAAAGGGGTGAGGATAATTAATTTAAAATTGAATAATTAATTAATATTGGAGATGAATGTGCAAGTTTTTTTTTTTACTTTAACAAATAAAGATATATTTATTTGTTATCCATGTTGAGTGATTTTGAATAATTGATTTCATTATTCAAATTTAGAGAAGGGGAAATGGTTTAATTAAATTATTAATGATAACAATTTAATTGATTTAGACGAATAGGGTATATTAGTGACATAATTAAATAATTGATGTTTATTTAATTAATTAGAAGGAATAAAGTTAGATTGATGATAAAATAGTGAATTAATTAAATAATTAAAGCTCGTATTCAATTAATAGAGGAAAATAGGGTTAATTAGTGAAATAATTAAATAATTGAGATTTATTTAATTAGTCAAAAATGATGATTGAGGATGAATTAATTAAATAATGTTAAATCACTTAATTAATAGATGAATATAAAATTTGATAATAATTAAATAACAATGTATTATTTAATCATTTAGGGAAGAAGGGTGAAAGTTAGTTAAATAGTGTTGTTCACTAGTCAGAACAATTTATGGTATCTACAAATGCAGACCCTAAAATTGATACTCTATAATCCTGAACTGACAGCTTTGACACTTAATCAAATTTCTAGAACACTCCACTTTCTGAACCAACTCAACTCACACAAATGTCTTCCTTAATACCTCTAAAATATGTTATTATGATCCTCAACAATATTGACATCAATGACAACACTGTATCCTTCATTATGTACATACCATGCTCATGTTGCCAGTACTGCATCATCGATGACAATCTCCTTAATCTTCCAACATATATAATTTAAAATCATCTCTATTTAGAATACTAACAAAACAACCATCACTAGAAGAAACTAAAATCTCATCATAATGTAAGCTTTGCACATATAATTATGATCAAGAAGAAGGCTTAAACAATGACATTGCATAATCAATTACTTCCTTTCTTTTAACTAGAGGAACCATCTCTACATGATATCATGGGGTAAAAATACAAAATTGTGTCACATATTTCTAAAGAAAATGACCAACAATGGTCCAACTTTTTAACTTGAATCATTAAAAAGTGATGTATATGTTTTGAAATTTGAAATGACGTAAATTAATAAAATGTGTATTTTTTAGTGCATTTTGTGTTTATATTTTTTTTAAGAATTAAAAAAATATTTGAATATATTTTTTTTATAAAATTGACGCTATAATTTAGTTGTTGATAAAATGTTAAAAAAAAAAAGTTAAATGGGACACCACTCTTTATTTAATAAATTTTATTATTTTTTCTTCAATTTTTTTGGGTGTATTTATAACTTGAAATTTTAGTGCATGGAATTCTTTTTCAATTTTGACAAATATATTTCTCTAAATAAATATTAAAATGTGTGTGTATTGAAAATGCAATTATTTCTATGGGATGCCACTTTTTGTTTCAACTATATATCTAAAATAGAAAAAAATTATATCATCTTAACATAGAATCTTTTATCTAGTTTATCATAATTTTAATTTAAAAAAAAAAATAGTATTTTTTCTAAGATAATCAACCTTATATTTTGGTTTGATAACCTACTTTTAATAAAAATAAAAAATATAAATATTAAATAAATTAATATTTTTTCATGAATAACATATATGAGAATCCTACACGAAGAAAATCCATTTTGAAAATTACTAATAGGATAACTTATAGGTTCAACAAGAACAAAACTTACTCTTTTTAGGAATCTCAAATATAGAAGTTTATAAGAGACAACTTACCATATTTTTTATCTGTAAAAGAAAATATTTTATGGCATTCATATGCGAGATTATGTGAAATATAACAAGACACAAAAATGCTTGGTAGGAAATCCACTGACGTTTTAAAACAAATAGAGAATCAACATTAAATCCATGATCAATTAGAATTTGTATTTACCCTTTGGAAGGAATATTGTAATAAAATTTGAAAAGGGTAACAAGGGAATAACAGAGTAATAAGAAAAACCATTTGACATCAATAAGCATAAAGATGTAAGAATACCATTGAGGAAATGCTCAAAAGATAATATATACTTCACTTTTTACGTAGATAATATATATAAGTAACAGAGGGTGTCTGAACATATATATTTGGTCTGACAAACAAAACTTGAACGAAGAAGTCCCATTTTGTCACTATAAGTTATTAGACAATCATAGGAAAGCTTTATTAAAATGGGCTTATCTGCAAAAAGTGTCTCTTATATCCTCTTAGTGTCAAAAACCCTAGCTTGCGTTGAACCAGATAAAGTTGGAAACACATTGAAAATCCTTAACTGATACATAACCTTTCAGACGTTTGAGGAAATCAAGCTCCATTGTAGAAACTGAAACGAGTTTAGAGAAAAATCCACTTAAGTAGGAATGAACACCACATGGATTGGTGCGAGGATTCATGATTCTGGGACACTCCACTCTTCCTACCATTAGCATCCTGCACAAGCCTCTGGTCTTTTCCATGTAATGAGTACCAATAAGTTTGAATAACCTTCGTACTGAGATTAATGTGCTCATACCTTGCCATTATTACTACATCTTTCACGTATGGTCTTCTACTACGTAATGTCACATCAAACTCCAAAGTGGCGGCCTAACATTCAGACACACCAATCCTAAATTTTTTTCCCTTAGTTAGC
Organism: Sequoia sempervirens; assembly: GCA_007258455.2. Classification (NCBI taxonomy): domain Eukaryota; kingdom Viridiplantae; phylum Streptophyta; class Pinopsida; order Cupressales; family Cupressaceae; genus Sequoia; species Sequoia sempervirens. The sequence continues at coordinate 140,560 of VDFB02105805.1, forward strand.
TACTATAATCTAGGCCACTTGATACGTGTCATACCTCTCTGGGAACTCGAGGACAGATGGCATATGCACAAGAACCAGCTCACTCAAATGGAGAAGGGAAATAATAACAACGAATATAGATCACACAAATATGACAAATGGACATTAGTCTACCATGGAAACAAAACTTTTACATTGGGACCTACCCCCAATTTGGGTAGGACTTACCTTAAAAAATAATAATAATAATAATATTTTTTTTAAAACTAAACGGGCATTTTTATATTAAAAATATTATTTAAATGATTAGGAGTTGTTGAAACATCATGTTTTTAAAAAAAAAAATTAGTAAATTGGTCTCAAAGTGGTGCTAACATGAACACTTTTAATTGGAAAAGTTGTGGCTATATCTAACTTGGCTAGAATTAATAGAAGTAGATCATATGTTTGACCAAAAATAATTTTTAGTTAGAAATACTTAAATTTACTTGTGCTGATAAGCTGGCCAAAAGTGTGACAACTTTGTACTTTTATCCCATGAACTCATTTAGAATCAAAGCATAATTAAATCAATTACACAAAACACAAATATAGAGGAGTCCAATATAACACCCTTCATTTCTAGATTTTAAACACTCATTAAGTTTTATCATCCCCCCTCTCATAATTTTTTTCCCACTAAAAACATAATCTCACTTGAAAGATTGCACAAACTCTTTATACAATTGAGTTACTTCATCATTATCTCTCTAAATGTAAATAAAAATTGTTTAGTTCTTGTATCCTTAAAATGATCAAATCATTTAACATATAACATCATAATTATTGTAGAATGAAATAAAAGACAATAAAAAATGATCCAACTACGCACATATTCTTAAGAAAAAAACCATAGAAAGTGACTTACCTCAAGATTCTACTCAAATTGTGTTATATGCTATTAATGACGCTAATAAGATAAAAGGGGTAAATTTTACAATAAAAATGTTACGAAACCCTACCAAAGTAAATTTAAAATAAATTGAGATGAACTAAACCAATCTTCCTACAACTGTTGCTTTAATATATTCATGGTAAATGAAAAACTTTAGATCTAAATATATCAAGGTTTAGAGCTACTAGATTCTTGAGGTTGAGACAAGAATTTTGCAAGGTCTTTTAAATGAATATATTGGTTGCAAGTTAAAATTTGTTTTTAGATGTGAGGCAATGAATGTTTCAATTGTTTGAAAGTTGTTTTATGGAGGGAGACAAGTTTTGGGTTTAAAACTACTACAAAATATAGTTATCAGCTATAATTAATATTAAATTTTATTTACATATATCTAATGCACAGATATCATTGATATTATAAATGTCATTCAAGGAGACAAAATAATTTTAAAGTTAACAATGCAATTTTATAATGATGTACATTTAATAGTTCTCATATCATTCAAGCCATTAATAGAGTTGAGATTTGATCCAAAGAATTTTTTCATTAGACATGTAATTTACAAAAAAGAAAAAATAATACTTTATTTTTTGCATTTGTTATCCTCGAATTCAATATGTTCAATTCATGGGATAACCCCTAGGAAACTTGTTTGTTTCGTAGCTCACGTCCTCTAAGCATGCAAACCGAGGCAAATCACAGTTGCCCTTGTGCGTGTCCCAGTCTCTGAAAAAGTCATTTCAAGTGATCAAGTTTTTGCTTTTTGAAAAAAATGCAAAAATGTTTAATTTTAGTGTTAGTTTTTTTCCTGCACATGCAGGGTCTCTAAAATTCAGTACCCTTGCATATTTTTGTAGATTGCATTTTAAGGACATACTCACGTTGAATTTTCATATGAATACACTCCAACCTTCACACATTTGATATTAATGAGGGTTTTAAATGCAAATTTTAACCAACTTTTATTTGGTTTAATTACTCTTTTTTTTTGCCATTCTTCTTCTAGTTTTTTCTCTCTTTTTCCATCTTTTGCATTCTCTCAATCCTTTGTTGATCCTGATGAGATCGTGCTTGGAATTTTCGCAAATTCAACTAAGGTTTTTCATTGCCATTCATCTCAGGTTACCAGTTAGGGTTTTTAAAGGCATGCTTTTTTATCTTTGTTTATCACAAGTCATTTTGCTTATGTTAAATGTTATCTCTTATTTTGGTCTTAAATTCAATCTTTTGTTTTAGATTTTTGCATCTTTTAGGACTTTGTTTTTTGCATTTTTCTTATAGTTTTTATTTTCTTTATTTAAACCTGCACAATCTTGTAGTGTGGGGTATTAAGCCTGCATTGCATCCTAGTTTTTAGGGTTTTTAAACCCTCACCATTCTTGCTAACCCATCCCTCGTGTAAATCAAGAAAGCTTTCCTATAGAACATCTTTTAACATACTTAATATGTAGGTTGGGGTTTAATCCTCAATCCATATATTTCCACTACATACCTGCATAATCATTAAACACTGAAACTTGTACTATTTTATACCTAATATGTGGTTGCAAGAAGTTTTCCTATAACAACATATTGTAAACTTGCTCAGATGTATGTCAGGGTTTAAACCCTAACTAACATGAAGCACCATGCCATCCATTTTCCCATGCATTGTGGGGCTTGAAACCCACATTACATGCCCGAGAAAACATATATGCATGTTGAGGCTTAAAGTATGACCTGCATGACCATATGCACTACCTTGAGTGCAGGTCGGGTTTTAAACCCTGACCTGCATCTTTTTATCAAACCCCCATGCAGGGGCGGGGTTTTCCTGTGCCCTTACACCTAATTTTCTCTACCCCCATGTAGGAGTGCAAAATTTCTACACCTTTACATACAAAATTCAATACCTCATGCAAGGGCAGAGAATTGTCGCTTTTTCCCACCACTGCATGAAATCTTGAAATTTTCTCTAACATTTGGAAAATAGGAAATTTCTTTTTGTAGCTTATTCACCAATATTTGATCCTTCACCAAGCAAGAAAAACATGAAGTATAAGTACCAAGGGGTATTTCCAATGACCTCTATGACTTCAAATGTTGATGAGATCAAGGACACCGAAATTGGTCATGTTGATATGTCTGAGTTTCTTGAAAGGGTGAAAAAGCAGCCACTGGATGTAGGCATGAGATGTATCATTGAGAGCAATATCCATTTGGTGGCCTTGTTCCCCGTGTCAACACATAATCCTAAGTTCATATTTGTAGTAGCAGATCATTTCCATAAGGAAGACATGAGTGTCAAGGATGCAAATGGGAATATACTTATAGACATGGAAAATGTACCGACACGCTTGATCTCGATTACTAACACCGCTTTATCCTGAATCATCCTTTGTCTAAACCATTTAATCGAATAGCCCTTATTTGATTAAATTCATCAATTTTCCTCTCTTAATTAAATGAATCATTATTTATTTGATTAAGTCTTTCTCTTTTGTTAATTAAATTAATCAATCTAATTTAATTAACCCTAGGTCTCTATTTAATTAAATAATTCATTTTATTTAATTAAATCTCCAAGGTCATCTTATTAAATTAAATAAAATAAACCTTATTTGATTTAATCTAACAATCATCCCCTTTAGTTAAATAAATCAAAATATTTATTTAACTAAGTCTAAATCATTTTCCTCTCAACTTTGATTTATTTAAATCTTAAAATCTAAGTCAAAACTCTCAAATCACCTAATCTCCTCTCATTTAATCAAATCTTATTAAATCTAATCTTAATCCATGTCCCATCCTCTAGCTTTTGCCACTTGCACATGAAAATACATTTAATTCATCTATTAAATCTCTATTTTCTCTCAACTTGGCATCCTTAGAGAATATTCTTCCAAATTTGAAAATCCCTCCAAGTGGACTTTGTCCTTCCAACAAGACATTTATTTCATCTTACAAGTCCTTTTGCCTTGAGCCAAGTGGCCATAACTCCATTTGAATCTCCCTCCACCTTGTCATTTCACTATTTTTAAATTCTACCTAATTGCATTTATGGGCACAATCATCAAAATATGCACATCCTTTGCCCATTCACATCATTACAAGTGGCACTTGGCCATTGGTTGAAAGTTAGTCCCACATTGCTTCATTTTGGGCATTCTTCCATCTTGTCTTTCTATAAATAAAAGGTTTCTCTCCTCATTTTGATCATCCACAAGCATCCACAAGCATCCACAATTTGAGCAAGTTTACTATACTCAATTTTATCCTCAAACATATCTATTCTCATCAATTTTATCAAAGTCTTAGCTAGGTTATGCAGATTTTTCATCATGGAGCTCAAGTGAATCTTTAACAAAGTGGATCAATCTTCATCACTCATCAACATTGCATCATATGAGTTGGGAAAGGGCCAATTTTCACATCAAATTGGCACCAATTCCCCCATGGGATCAAGAGTTTGCTTGCTTAATTAGGATTTCATTGCTTTCTCATTGTTTTCTTCAATTTTATTTCCTATTTTGAGCATTGCTAATGGATTTCATGGGGAATCTTGATTCTTATTTGCATTGGATCTAATAAGGTGTTTGTTTCTAGTGTTTTGCAGGTATTACAATTGAGGTTCAACATTTGGCGCTAGAAGGAGGGAAAATCTCAAGTTTAAATCACGTTTTTTAACAAAATTTTATGTTTTTTTCTCTGGTTTTTGTGCCTACAGGAAACTGCACCGCTATCAATTCAACGACGCCATACAACACCGCTACCAATCCAATGGTGCCATACAACAACACTTCAAACTGCAAACTGCGCCTCTCTGTCTTTCCCGCCCATAATTCAAAATTCTTAACTCCACCGCTGGTTCAAATCTCACGCGCTAGAATTCTCAAACTTCAAACAACACCACTAGGCAAAACTTCGACACAATCACACTCTTTGTTTTGTTGCAGAGCACTGCTTGTAGAATTAGCGGTGCCATATAGCACCACTAGGTTCCTCAAACTACACCTCCTGTGCAGACTCCGCCGCTAGAGTGAAATAAGAAGTGAAATTTCAATTTTTTATAACATGTGCTTTTTTAATTTGAATCATCTGAGTTATTAATTACTTTCCTGACCTTTAATTTGTAGTTTTAGCTGGTTTTTGTAGGGTGGCTTAATCAAAGGTGAAGTAAAGAAACCTAGTGGAAGTTTCATAATGACATCATCTCATGATATCAAGTGTTTTTTAACACTTTTGTGTTGTTGAACACTCTTAGAGAATTCATAATCACTCTTAAGGATTTGTTTCTTTTCATGTGCTTAGGACATACTAAATTTCTTTTGGGCTCTAAAAAGAACACTACAAAGGCTTTCAATTTTTGCTACAAAGGGCTTAAAAAGAACTTTAGGAAAAACTCACTAGATTCGGTTTGAGGATTAACAATTAAACAAGGCAATCTCCATATTTCATTTTTGGTGCTCTAAAAAGAATCAAATCATTGCTTTGTGGATTAAAATGAACAAGTGCTTCTTTGCTTTGTAATTACTTACTCAAAGTAATATCATTAAAAGGATGTATGTGCTTCTCTCGTGCCTCACGACAATCTTGAGAATCAAAAGGCCTTTTGGTGACATTAAGTTGCGTAAGTGATTACCCATACACTTCAATTTGGACTTTAAAATTGAGCACATCTTGTGAGTGTGAGTGACACATATTGTGTACATTCTCTCTCTTTGTTTCGCAACAAGGATTGATCGAGTTACAAATATGTTTGCTTGCTTTTGTTTATCTTAG
>VDFB02105806.1:0-24873 GCA_007258455.2 Sequoia sempervirens
AAAAATTTAATGCAACATGCTGCAACAACCCATTAGTAACTAGAAAAAACCCTAAACTAACATATTGCAATAAGAAATTAGGAAAATTCTATAAAAATCCAAATGCAAAAATTTACCAAACGAATGCATCACAACGTAGCTTAACATCACTCTACACAAAAAATGTGGCTTGGTTTGTGTGTGTAACTCGAACTGCTAGGAAAAAGGCATTAACCTGCAAAGCAAATGAATCATGACTGATTAAATGCGTCATTCTACAAGGTGTATGCATTGCATGAGAGCATATGCATCATTCGAAAAAGAAAATGTGTCACAAAATATCAAATGCATCATTATACAAAACAAATTCATCGCAGTCATACCTCTACCTATGAAAAATAAAATGTTGTACGAAAAAAAAAGGTGCAATTTTTGCATCGAGTTCACTAATGTAACTAAGGGAAATTTTAGGTTAGTAGATTAGTGAAGCAAATAACCAAAACCTTAAAGAAATAATGAAGAACATGGGAGGAAATAACATGAAAACAAGAAAGGTATCACCTTAAGTCTTCAACCTCCATGATTGACATCCATTATACCTTCTCAACTTGTTGCAATACGAAGTTTTCCCTCAAATTTTATGTGAGCAATATGTGAGTATGCTAATACCAAAGCAAATGTTGAAGGAATTGGCATAAAATGCAATACTAATCAACTATGCAACTAGTAAGCAACTCTACATTATGACTAAAGTATGCCAAATGCCAAATGAGATATGAAGTATGCCTAAGGCAAGAGCTAAGATTGCAAGATAATAACAAGATTTCCTAAAACAAGATTGCGTGAGATAAAATTTCAAAAGCTAAGATGTCATGAGATGTCAAAATGAGAGAAAAATTGTCATTTTATAGAAAATGCAATTTTGGATGACTGGCCAAGATTGAAGATTGACAAGTTCCCTAGAATCAATGGACACGATTCAATATGACAACCCACAATTAGGGTTAGGGCAACATTAGGTCAAATTTGAAATGAGTGGACAAGATTCAATTTGAGAAAATCAAATTAAGGGTTGAAAATGCATGTGACAAGGAGATAAGATTGGCACAAAAAAATAGGTGGTTGGAAAATCAAATAATAATAGAAATTACTTGATTTTTGGAGGAAAAAGGCTATTTTAAATTAAAAATTAATTTAATTCAAAAGGTGGGGTCACATGAAAGTAAATAAAAAATTTGAATTATTTAATGAAAGGAGGGAAAATTAGAAAGTGGGACCATTTTAAATAAATAATTTTATTAGAAGTGGGGAAAATGTTGAGGTGGATAATAATTTTTTTATTTAATTATAAGAAGACATTTAAGAATTAATGACGTATTTAAATAAATAAATAAAATTTATCTATTTAAATAATCAGAAGGAATTAGTGGACAAAGATAATTAAATAAATTAAGAAATTTATTTAATTATAGAGAGACATTAGACAATTAGTGACGTATTTGAATAAATAAATAAAATTAATGATTTTTTAAAAAGACATGAATTAATTAAATAATTATGAATTATTTAATTAATAGTCAAAAATGGACCAAGGACAAAATTAAAATGTTTTAATTATGCTAGGAAAAAAATGACAACAATAGAGCTTGCAGGCCTGGGTCAATTTTATGTGTCTACATTTATCTTTGAGATAACATTTGTGATGTAGGGTTTTATGATTCAAGCAAGAATTCAATTCAAGATCTACATCCATTAGATCCATCTCATACATGTTTGCAACATCTTATTGAAGGGTTGGGTGAGTTGCAACATCACATATTTGTTCATTCATCATTCCTCCTTCCTATTTCATTTCATTTCAAGGTTTGATTACCAAAACGGGGTTAGACCAAGGCAAACCATTTTCCACTAACAAATTTTTTTCCCCCTCTCTTTAGTGTGTGATTTATGGATCTAGGCTGAAGACACATTGAAGAGAAAGATTAGAAGAAGTTGTCAAGGATGAAAAATTGTCAAAGTTGTCACCTTGTTTACAAGATCACTAGAAGACACCTACAAAACACAATTTAGCATTTCAGATCTAGAAGTCAGGATTGGAAGAAAGAATAGAGATAGAAGAGAAGATTTAGACTTTGATCCCTTGAAAAAACTAAGTAGGACTGACACACCACTTCTAGCATATGAGTCCTAGTATAGGACTTTCAAGATTTCAAGAGTTTCAGACTTGTCACTACCAGATTTTTGTTCCTACCCAGAAACCCTAATCTAGGACTAAATCGCCTAGCCTAACATATGAGTCCTAGTGTACATTAAATTCAATATTTTCAACATTTTCGACCTTCATCTGAGCTTCTACAGGTTTCTAGGTACACCTCCATGTTTTCTCAGTTTACTATTCTATTTTGCATTCATTTTTAGGTCATTTATTCAAGCTTTACACATCATTAGGTTTAGTCATTAGGTTTTGCATGTTACTTATCTTTCCAATCCCTATCTTGTTGGTGAACCCCCTTTTAATCTTTGATCATACCCTAGGATACCCTATTTCAGATCTCTTTCTCTCTTTCTATTATTGGATTGAGATCTCTAGGGTTTCCTTGAGTGAAACTAAGTGAAATAGGAACCCCTCCCTTATGATTCATCTCCTAAAAGGTGGAGCACCCTATTTTCCTTTGTTTCATTTTGGTGAACATTCATTTAGAACACCTTAATTCTGATTTGGAGTGCATCATAATCCTAGTTCTAGATTTCATTAACTCTGCATTAGGTCTTGTATTAGTTAATTTGCATCTAGGGTTTCTTAATTTTTCATTAGTAAAAGTGCATATAAGTTGCATTTTTTCTTCTTCCATCACTGAAATTGACATGAAATCTATATTTGCACTTATTCTAGAAATCATTCAAAATAGAAAATATAACATTTACAATTGTTGAAAATGATGCAAAAACCCTAATTTGGGGCTCATACACCCCTCTGGGTGATTTAGTCCTAGTATAGGTGGGCTTTCCTAGTTTCTAGGTATTTTGTGGTGACTATTATTCATTGTTCAAACCCTTGGAAAGCCTTGATTAGAACTCATATGCCCCTTTGGGTGATTTATTCCCATTACAAATTTTAAACTATATTTTCCATCATTAAAAACTATGTTTCTATTTGTTTCTATGAGTTATTTATTTTAGTTTGTAGTGGTTTTGTTACAGTCATTTCATTTTATTTAGCTTGATTCGGTTCATTCTGTCAATTGCATAATTTCAAAGTTGCATTTACACATTTAATTCTAGGTTCTTGCATTGCATTTCATCATGGATATGTGTTTTGGTAAACTTTGGATGCCCTTAAAGTCCTTAGTGGATGTGTCTAGTTGTGCTTTTGGAAATGACCCTAATGAAATTGAACTTGCTCATGCTCAATCAAGTCCTAATGAATGTACTCCTCATGATGTTGAAATCATTGGAGAAGATGATGACAACATGAATAAATTACTAAACAATTGCCATAACAACCTTGAGAACAATTCATCCTTTTACCCTTCTATGAAACAACCAACACCCCCTACCATCCCATCACTTGAGATGTTTGGACTTTTACATCCCAAAATTAAGAAACAAATTGAGCCTTAGTTCCCTACAATAGGTGAACCTAGTTCCTCTAGTAAAAAAATAATCAGCCATCTTATGTTACCAAAGTGACCAACACTCCAATCAACCTAGAAGATACATATAGAAAAGGATTCACGATCTTAAGAAAACAAGGATGTGATACAACAAGTGAACACAAAATTCATCACCTCTTAGAGAAAATAGCAACTGAAGATACCAAAGGGTTAGGATATCAAGATCCTCCTCCCAACATAACTGTCCTCCTTCCTAAAGAACAACCAATGATGATAAGGATGATAGGATTGTCTTATGTCCTCTTCCTCAACATTCAACTCAAGAAATTGGTGAATCTAGCAAGTGACGAAGGCCTTACAAACTAAAGAAACTAAAATTCCCTTGTCCACCAATTTCCATTGAAAGAACTTTAAAAATACTTCTAAACCAAGGACTAATTACATTACCACCCATAAGAGAATATTGATCTCCAAATTCTAAAAATAAAAACACATCACATTATCGATACCACAGAGTTCTTGGACATAGTATTGATGATTGTCGTGCTTTAAAGCAAATATTTAAAAAGTTTTATATCATAGAAATAGTCCCTTAAAGAATTTCCTTTTGCTCCTTGCCATGTACTAGTTGTAGAATCATCACATTCTCACTATTCATGCTTTACATTTATTGCAAATCATTTCAAAATGGAAGGAGCTCATTCCCATCGCCCACCTTGGCTCATTATTGTATTGCACACAGTGGGGGAAAGAATTGGATAGCCTTGTCCTAGTAGTGCATTTTTAGTTGTACCTTTGGCTAGTTGTCCACCTTCTGTATATGATTAACATGATTAGGATGTGGACAACCTTCTAATAGGTTGACTTGCATGTGCCTTACTGGTCATTTGCATTGTTTTTTTTTCATGTTTCTTGCATGTGCATAATGTGATCTCCCCATATAGTTTTGTTTGATGTCTCTCTCTTTGTGGCATTCCTCTATTTGTATCTACATTCTTCTCTATGTCATATCTTTTTAATTTGTCTTGTGTTTTCCTTTGGGGGATGACACAAGGCATTGAGACATTTAGGTCTTTTCCATGTTGACCCTAAAGGCTTTTTTTTTTTTTTTCACTCTGTTTGTGTCATTCTTCCTATTCCATGAGTATTTGGGAAATGATGACATTTTTGCCCTCTATGACAACATTGTAGCAAAGACATACTGACCCCGAATCCATAGACCCCTTACATATTTTTTGGGGCAACCCCTCCCTCCTTTTTCATGTTGTATCTTTATTTTGGAAACATATGACTTGGTATAGGGCTTCCCCAAATAAGCTTTCATGTCCCTCTTTATTTTTAGAATTTATCATTTTCACTTTAAAGTGGGGCATACATTGAATTATTATTTTTTCATTTTTCATGTTTTATAGTGTATTATTCTATTTTACACAATGCAATCTTTCACTTTTTTGGTGACATTAGGTGTGATGTCCTTCAAGAGTGTGGATCTCTTAGTATATTATATTCTCTTAGTATCTTGATATGACAATACTGCATCCCCTAAGTTTTAAATCTTCTATTCTTCTTCTATTAGTTCTCTAGAGACATTACACAATGTTCCCTAAGTTAAGACATTACATGAAATAAGAAAAATCCTTTGAATTTACTTCTTACAATACTTTTGTATTTCTATAACATCCTATATGGCCACCTTTCATAACACATTTTTCTTTCCCATGGTTCCATGTTTGTTCATGAGTTTCAATCATACAAAGCTTTTCTTTCCTCATGAAGCTCAAAGTTCATTGTTGTGTGGTGCCTTATCAAAGTTATCAAAAGGTATAGATTTGGTCTAGTTGTATGAGAGGCTGAACTTAGGTGTGACTTTCCCATAGCCACTTTCTTGTGAGCACATACTAGCTATGTGTATATGTGTCTCACCCTTTCAAATACTCACCCAACAAACAACCTAGAGTTTCATTGCCTCAGAGTGAGCATGATTTTTTGGAAAAACAACTTAGATATGATCCACAAGGTGTGGGACAAATGGTCAAAGCTTGATCCACCCCTTTGTTTATTTTTTCTTTTCTCTTTGTAATTTTGGAAGGTATGTTTGTTCCCTTTGCTGCCCCTGCTATCATTTCATGGGTGTTCTTTTTGTGCCCATAGTTGGTTTGATATAGGATCTTGATCTTTGGGGCTTCATCATCCCTTTCTAGCTGTTGTTATCCTATCTAAGTAGCATTGGTATTACTTGACCCTCTTTTATGTGAGTTTAGAAAGTCTTCCTCTCACTAAAGTGGGGCTAAATGTAGTGACGTAAAATGTATCCCTCCTCCTTGTTAAATTGAGCTCAACAAGTCAGTTCTGATTTCTAGGTTGTAATGTTCCTTTAACAAATTCAATAATTATTGGGACATTGTAAACTATAGTGTTCTTAGTTGTGCTCATTTAGGTGTTCTAAAGTTTACCTTTACACTTTCACACTAATCTAGTGTTTCATTAATTAATTGATCTTCTTTTGCATCCACACTTGCCTTATTTAATGCATATTTCTAAGATTAATTGTGACATTTTCCAACATCCAATCATAGATCATGTGTTTTTGGATTGTATGGACTAGATTTAGTGATCTTAGACTCATATGCCACCTTGGATGCATGGTTCCCACCTAAGTTTTAGGGCCCCAATCTAGATTTCACATGAATCTAAGCCTCTTGAAATTTTTTTCCCAAGCTTAGCCTAATGGGACTCGTATGCCCCAACTAGCATATGAGTCCTACTTATCTTAGACCCAAATTAAATTCAAATTATTGGTGAGATTTTATTCTCCTAGATCTGATGTCAGCTTGCAGTGTTGTAATTTTGAAAAACTTGGCATAAACAAGTATAAATACAAGGTAATTTCACATATTTTCTCCTAGCAAGTTTACAAGTCATCTAGCACTTACAAGAGCATTCAAGGGCATTCAAGAGCATTAAAGACTGATTATCAAGTATTTTGGAGCACTATTCAAGTTTCAAGCATCATGTCAAAGTTATCATGCATCATGTTTGCTTTTGAGCTAACATTTGTGATGTAAGATTCTATGATTCAAGCAAGCATTCAATTCAAGATCTACAAAATTCAAGAAAGAGTCAAGATCTACATCCATTGGAGCCATCTCATACATGTTTGCAACATCTTATTCAAGGGTTTAGTGAGTTGCAACATCACATATTTGTTCATTCATCATTTCTCCTTCCTCTTTCATTTCATTTCAATGTTTGATTACCAAAATGGGGCTTTACCAAGGAAAACCCCTTTCCACTAATAAAACAATATTTTTCCCTCTCTTTAGTGTGTGATTTCTAGATCTACGTTGAAGACACATTGAAGAGAAATATTGGAAGAAGTTTTCAAGGTTGCAAACTAGTCAAAGTTGTCACCTTGTTTACAAGATCACTAAAAGACACCTATAGAGCATAATTTAGCATTTCAGATTTGGAAGTCAGGATTGGAAGAAAGAGCAAAGATAGAAGAGTAGATTTAGACATTGGATACACCAAAGATGAAATATGACTAATACACCACTTCTAGTAAAAGAAGTCCGTATTGGATTTTTCTAGATTTCTATTCTGCTCAGAACCCCACAATCTAGACTAAATTTCCTAGCCCTCGAATGCATGAGTCCCAGTGTGCATTAAATTTAATATTTTTATCATTTCAAACCTTCATCCGAGCTTCTATAGGTTTCCAAGTGCACCTCTATGTTTTCCCAATTTATTGTTTTGTTTTGCGTTCATTTCTAGGTCATTTATTCAAGCTTTACACATCATTAGGTTTTGCATGTTACTTATCTTTCCAAGCCCTATCTTGGTTGTGAACCCCCTTTTAATCTTTGATCATACCCTAGGATAACCTATTGCAAATCTCTTTCTCTCATTCTATCATTGGATTGAGATCTCTAGGGTTTCCTTGAGTGAAACTAAGTGAAATAGGAACCCCTCCATTGTGCTCCATCTCCTGAAAGGTGGAGAACCCTATTTTCCTTTTTTTCAATGTGTATAAAATATTAAGTATTTTATTTAATATATCTTTCTACTGAGATATTTTAGGTGTATTTGTAATTAACATTTACACATTGTCATGTATGTTATGTATGACAAATTATATCTTTTAGTTAATATATCTTTCTTTCCATATTTTATTAAATAGTTAGGGATTCTTCTAGTATCTTCATTTTTTATGAGAGTGAAACCACTTGTACTATTGTGACATATTAAAATGTGGAGACCTACATATGCATTAAAAATAATTATAAAATAAAAATGATGAAATCACTAGTTTGTGCAAGTTTTGAAATTATTTCAATTGTAATAATTATGAATTCACTTTAATTCTTTTGATTTCAAAATTGCTTCTTGGCAGAAGAGAAGGATTCACCATAATAAAAAGACCATGGAATGTGGTCAGTTTTGATGTTAGATATTCCTTTTGGCACCAAGGAGGGAGGTGCATGTATGTATAGGAATGTTCTAAAACATGTTTTAATTTGTTGGATCTCATGATACCCTTCATTATATGTTCTTTTTTTGATATTGTACTTAGGTTAGAACAAGGGTTTTCAAGGTACAAAGATATTTTATAGGTGCATGGAGTTTCTTTTGTACATTGTAAAGGATCCAATTTTCCCTAGAGGTAAATTATATCATTTGTAATTAAACTATGGATAGTGAAATGAGGAGAAAAATGCGCACTCTTGTTGGATTTTCCCCTTTAAGTTTTCTTCCAGGGTAATTATGTTGGTCTTGCAGGGTTGATGAGTGCATTAAGATAGCACACTTTAAAAACTAGTGTGGTAGTACCATGGGATGGAGTGATGATGAAAAGTACATAGTTCCCATGGAATATTATCTTATAACACTACATTTCAAAACATTATGATAAATTAGATCTTTATTTTTACTATGGGAGTTGGTTTTGTGCTACCCCTCTATTCTCTATATTATTTTTGGTTTGTCTCAAGGAATATGCTTTATGTGTAACCCATACTTACATGCATGAAGTGTTCTTGTAAATTATATTATCAACTTTTGTTGAGTTGTGATTTTGTGACACAATATTTTATAGGCTATCATTGTGAAAAAATTTGGATTCTATATCATTATGATGAAACAATAGGAGGCTTTCTAAGTTGTAATTGCTATCCAAATTTACTTGAAAACATGGAAATATCTAACAATTCCTCTTCTTCAACATACATACCAATTTAATACTTCATTCTTTTAACAATTTTAGGTTCAACATTATTGTTCTAATTGATACATGTAAATTTACATTATCTATTCTTTACAACTTTTTTATGAGACCTTTTTCCGGTGGAAGAAAAAGAAAAGAAAAATAGAATAAAAGTAAATAAGTAAATAAGTAATAAATATAAGAACCAATATATTAGTTCCAGAAAGAAATAATAAATAATACTCGAGTTTTCTACGGGATGTAATTATTTGTGTGTAAGGCGCAAGCCGGGCTTGAACTACCCTTGTGTTGTATAAAACCCGTGAAAACTAAATTATTGAGGAATGAAAAAAAGAGGAAAATAAAGTGGAGCACATTGTGGGAATAGGGTTTCAAGGTTAGTAGGCTGTGAGTAGGAAAGAGAAGGGGCACTCCTACAGTGGGTGTCCAACCTGGGGTACAAGTGCGTGCACTCAGGATGGTCCTGGCCAGGGCATGGTTTTGTGGCACGAGTGTTGAGCATTGTTCCAGTGGAACCAACACTTGTGTAGAGCAGCAAAGTCTGCTTTCCTCCCAGACTACTCATAGACAGAAGAGGCTGAACCAGGGACCATTCCAGCAATAGTTGGGGATTTCTTCTACACATTTCAAAGATAAGTGTTAATATTAAAAAATTGTTTGAGCAATAAATTTGTTTTAAACCCTTTGAGTTTTTTTTGAATTAATAATTTATTTATAGCATGATTTAATGTATTTGAGTGAAATTGTTGATCAATTCATTATATGCAATTTAATTTCTAAGTCTTTAATTGAGCTTTAAATATTATATTAAATTTTTGTATGAATTTTTATTTTTTTTAATCTGTAGAAATCAATTTAAAACATTGCATTTAAATTTGGGAATTAGTCTCATTTCATTTGGTATCAAATCCTTTTCGATCATCAATTAATTTCGTTGCATTGATTTTCTGAATATATATATATATATCTCTGTGTGTGTGTGTGTGTGTGTGTGTGTATAATTTAAAATAAATAAATAGATAGATTAGATTTTATAATAGTTCAAATTGATTCTTATATTTTTTATCAATTATATATTATGTTCAAAAGTTAAATAAATAGATAAACTAGATTTTATAATAGTTTAAATTGATTCTTGATTTCTTTATCAATCATGTATTATGTTTAAAAGGTTAAAATATCTAGGTTAGAATATTTAAGGATACTTACGTTTTTTAAATTAAATTACTCATTTAATTTTAACCTTTCAACTTCTTTATTCACAATTTGTTTCATCATCTAAAATCACTCATTTACTTTTTACCTTTCAATTTTTTTATTCACAATTTGTTTCATGAGATAATTTTTTAAATTCAAGTTATTTATAAATTTTCAGGGGAAACTAATTTAAAAGAAAATAAAATAAAATTTCACTCAAACCTATTTTATTTTATTTTATTTGGAGTAACTTATGGTTTTTGAATTTACATCAAACTTCAAATTGGATATTTAATCATTTTTGTTTTCTTTTTCATCTAGTAAATTCATAATTGAATCTTATCATTGCATTTTTGCTATAAGATTTAATAAATTGTTTATAGAAACCTTCCATACTAATTTTCTTGTCACATATGGTAGATCTCCAAATAATTAGAAACTATTTATTTATTTATTTATTTTCCTTAATGATTAAAGCTTTAACCTTCTAATTACCATTCATAAATTTTGGGAGAGTTAGTTTGTAATTAAATATTCACTTCCTAGAAAGAAAAAACATTTTTTTGTTTTTTACAACCTAGTTACAACCAACACAGACTTTTTTTGTCTTCACGATAGGGATTAAATACAAATAATTACTTCATATAAAGGAAATTATAGGTAATAAACTCTCTGTAGTGCACATAAGGAATTAAACATAGGGTTAAAAATTTGTGAATGTTATGCTATAGCAAAGTTGTTGCTGGAAACTCTTTAACGCTCTACAATTTACTATTTCAACGGGCTACTCACATATTATATGATCTTCTGTGCTGAATCCTCACATACTAAAATTGGTTTTACATTGCATGGGACTTCCGTGCTAAATTTTTTACATATTATATTGGCAGCAAATTTAACCCTCTAATTTGATTCACATTTTGAAACCTTAGTTTCACCCTTTTATCTTTTCAATTTTCTTTTGCAAGTTTAAAATAAATAAATAAACAACTTTTAAAACAATCAATATTGATTTAATTCCTTTACATAAATAGATTGACCTACCACAATGACATCTGAGAGCAACCAAAAAGCTTATGAGAATTTGGAGAGGACCAACCAAGCATTAATGCAAGAAGTTGCTGCATTAGCTGCCCAAGTACAACAACTTAGGCAAGAAGCACTAGAACAAAAAGGACTAAACAATGTAGAAATATCAGAAAGCAAGAAGAGTTCAAAGACAAGTAGGAAAAGAAGCAAAAGTAAATAAAAAAATCCAAGAAACGACCAATATCATCAGAGGAAGACTCAACTTCTAGTGATAGCACTTCTCACACTTCTGAATCTAAATCCTCTTGATGATGATAACAGTAAACAAACACAAAAAGAATTAGACAACTTTGCTCGAAAGATTAAATTACCAGAGTATAGTGGCAATACCAGCACTGGAGAGGAAGCAGAACAATGGCTAACCAACTTAGAAAGATACTTCGAATTGCAAAGTACTAGTAGTTATAGTAGGACCCGGATTGCCACGTATCAACTTAAAAATAGTGCCTTGAATTGGTGGCAAGATATAATTTGATCTCAAAAACTAAAAGCCAACAAAGTGAAATGGTCACAATTTAAACAATTATTTTCACAAAAATACCTTTCTAATTTCTTCATACAAGAAAAGAGAACTGAGTTCTTTGAACTAAAACAATGAGGCCAATCAGTAAATGAATACAAACAAGATTTTGAAAGGCTCAATAGATTTGTACCATTCATTGAAGGACATGATTGAGTGGTTCGATTCATAAATGGTTTAAGACATGCATACCAAGCTAATGTGTGGTGTGGTAAACCCACCTTCGTAGATGAAGCAGCCCAAATTGCGGAGAAGTTTGAAACACTTGATCAAATTTCAAGGCAAGCCAGGGAAAAGCGTAAAAGAAAGCATAATGAATTTGGTCAAAAGAAAGTCCATTGTCGATTCACCAAGATGGATAGACCCAACCAAAATAAACCAACACCTCTTGAAATAAAATGTTGGACTTGTGGTGAGAACCATTACCAATGTTGTTGTCCTCGCAAACAAGAAGACTATAAACCCAAAAACAAGGGCACCACTACCTCTACTCCACAACCCAACATGAAGATTTATGCAGCCATTTATGTAGGTATGGTGCATTTTCAACCCTCCTTAATTGAAATTAAAGGATTCATACATGGTCATCCCATTATCTTTCTTGTTGATTCTGGTAGTAGTCATAATTTTATCTCTCCTAAAGTTGTCTCTAAACTAAAAATTGCATCTAAGTTAATTGAGCCCTTAGCGGTGGAAATGGCAGATGGTAGAATAGTAAAACAAACTGGTATGCTTATTGAAAACTTAGAATTTGAGTTAGATAACTTTGTAACATGTGATCATTTTCATGTATTGAATCTTGGTAAATATGATGCCATTCTAGGTATGAGTTGGTTGGAAAGAAATAATGCCCTCCTTGGTTGTGAAAACAAACAAGTCATCATAAACTCTAACATGGGGACATGTCAAATTTTACAGGGGGAGAATAGACCTCTTCACATTAAAACCATTTCAGCTATGCAAATCAAGCGTAGTGCTAGGAAAAATTGTAAGATATTTTGTGCTATGATTTTTCAAACAGGTGATAAATTCAAGTTAGACATCAATATCAAACCTGTAGTGCAAGAATTCAAAGATGTTTTTCCTGAAGATTTAGATAGTCTACCCCCAAAAAGATCTGTAGAACATGCAATTGATTTAGTTCCTGGAGCAGAACCAGTCTCTAGAGCTCCCTATCGTCAATCTATCCCTGAATTAACAAAACTAAAAATTCAGTTGACACAATTACTTAAGGAAGGAAAAATAAGACCAAGTGTCTCTCCTTGGGGTGCACCAGTATTATTTGTCAAAAAGAAAGATGGCACCATGAGGTTATGTATAGATTATCGACAACTTAATAAATTAACCATAAAAAATAAGTATCCCTTACCTCGAATTGATGATCTCCTAGATCAATTACATGGTGCTAAATGTTTTTCCAAAATTGATTTACGATCAGGATACCATCAAATTCGTATTAAAGAATCTGACATTTCCAAAACTGCCTTTCGAACACGATATGGTCATTATGAATTTGTAGTTATGCCTTTTGGTTTAACTAATGCACCTGCAACTTTTATGACCTTAATGCATGATATCTTTCGCCCATTTTTGGATGTGTTTGTAATCATTTTCTAGATGATATCTTAATATACTCAAAAAATGAAAAAGAACATGAAAAACATCTTAGAATGGTACTAGAAACCTTACGAAAGAATAAGTTATATGCCAAACTTAGCAAGTGTGAATTCTTCAAATCAAAAGTATCTTACTTAGGACATGTTATTTCTGAAAAAGGTATTTCACCCGACCCTACTAAAATTAAGGCAATTCAAGATTGGCCTATCCCAAAGGATGCACATGAAGTTAAAAGTTTCCTAGGATTATCTGGGTTTTACCATCGTTTTGTTAAGAATTATTCCAAGATAGCTTCACCTTTGACCGATCTAACGAAGAAAGAACAAAGCTATAATTGGACTCCAGAATGTGATAAAGCTTTCCACACACTAAAGACTTTATTAACATCTGCACCTATCCTTTGTATTCCTAATTTTAGTAAGCCTTTTGTTGTGATCACTGATGCATGCGGCACAGGTATCGGCGGTGTTCTAATGCAAGATAACCAAGTGGTGTGTTATGAATCTAGAAAGTTGTTACCTACTGAAAGAAATTATCCAATCCATGATCTTGAATTACTAGGCATTGTCCATGCTTTAAAGGTTTGGCGCCATTATTTATTAGGGAATAAGTTTATATTAAAAACTGACCATCGTAGTCTCCAACACATCTTTACTCAACCTCACCTTAATATGAGACAAAGAAGATGGATGGAACTCTTAACTGAATATGATTTCACCATCCAATATGTTCCTGGAAAAGAAAATGTAGTGGCAGATGCCTTAAGTCGAAGACGATTATGTGTTAATTCCTTGACCCTTGAGAGAAGCCAATTTGAACAAGATATAAAATCCAAGATACCTATTGATGACTACTTTCAATCCATTTATGAAGGCCTCCAAAACCCCTCCTCTAATGTCCATTTGAAAGATCGATTAGAATCTTATTTGTTGAGTAGCAATGGTCTCCTTTATTACAAAGGAAGGTTGTGCATTCCTAATATACCTAACCTTAAATCTCAAATACTGAAAGACTCTCATGATATCCCAATAGCCGGACACCCTGGATTCCAGAAGACCTATCTCTCAATCAAAAGAAACTACTTTTGGCCTCAAATGAAGACTGAAATTCGTACTTATGTTCAACAATGTTTAACTTGCCAAAAGGTAAAAGCAGAACAATGTAAAACTCCAGGCCTCTTGCAACCCTTGTCTATTCCAACTTGGAAATGGGAGTCAATTAGTATGGACTTCATTACTGGATTACCTCGAACACGTAAAGGACATGAATCTATTTTTGTAGTGGTTGATAGATTAACCAAGATGGCACATTTCATACCTATCAAAATAAAATCCTCTGCTTCAGATATTGCCCACATTTTTGTCAAAGAAATTGTTAGGTTACATGGTATTCCAAAGAACATTATTTCAGATCGAGATCCTAGGTTTACCTCCTCCTTTTGGAAATCTCTATTTGTAGAACTTGGTACTCATTTAAATTTTAGTACTGCCTATCATCCCGAGTTGGATGGCCAAACAGAAAGGGTTAATAGAATCTTAGAAGACATGTTGCAAATGTATACCATGGATAAACCTGGGTCATGGGAAGACTATTTACACTTGGTAGAGTTTGCATACAATCAAGGATATCATTCCACCATTAAGATGTCACCTTTTGAAGCTGTCTATGGCCGAAATTGTAATACACCCATTTCATGGTCTGTCCTGTCCATAAAGTTTGGTATGAGAATGAAAACTTGTTAGAGATGGAAGCCATTATTAATAAAGCCAAACAAAATATGAAGGCTGCCCAAGATAGGTATAAAAGTTGGGCAGATTCTAAGAGGTCTACTTGAGATTTTGAGGTTGGTGAACATGTTTTTCTTAGAGTCAAACCAAAAAGGAGTTCATTAAAACTGGGTAAATATTCTAAGATAGCTCCTCATTTTTGTGGACCTTTTGAAATATTAGAAAGATTAGGGGTTGTTGCTTATAAACTTGCTTTACCCCCTCAATTGCAAATCCATAATGTATTTCATGTAAGTTTACTTAAGAAATATATATACAATGCAAATCATGTTATTGATTGGAAAACTATTTCTATTGAACCTTCTTGTGAATTTAAGGTTGAACCAGAACAAATAATTGAAAAAAGATCTAGAATATTGAGAAATAAAGTTATAAATGAAGTAAAAATTAAATGGAGTCATTGTGATAATGATAGTGCTACTTGGGAAAATGTTAATTTTATTAAAGACCAATATCCTCATTTTTTTAACTAAAGGCTATTTTTTATTTATATGTATGTGTGATGCAGAAAATCATCAAGCTACTGAGGGCAGCAGCTAAACAACATGGGGAGAATTGTTATGAGACTTTTTTCCCCGTGGAAGAAAAAGAAAAAGAAAATAGAATAAAAGTAAATAAGTAAATAAATATAAGAACTAATGTAATAGTTCTAGAAAGAAAATGTAATAAAATAATAATTAGAGTTTTCATGGGATGTAATTATTATTTGTAAAAGGGTGTGTCAGTTGGAACTACCCTTTGTGTTGTATAAAACCCATGAAAACTAAATTATTGAGGGACATGAAAAAAAGAGGAAAATAAAGTGGAGCACATTGCGGGAATAGGGTTTCAAGGTTAGCAGGCTGTGAGTAGGACGGAGAAGGGGCACTCCTACAGTGGGTGTCCAACCTGGGGTACAAGTGTGTGCACTTTGGGACGGTCCTGGCCAAGGCATGGTTTTGTGGCACGAGTGTTGAGCATTGTTCCAGTGGAACCAACACTCGTGTAGAGCAGCAAAGTCTGCTTTCCTCCCAGACTACTCACAGACGAAGAGGCTAAACCAAGGACCATTCCAACAATAGTTGGGGATTTCTTCTGCACATTTCAAAGATAAGTGTTAATATTGATAAATTGTTTGAGCAATAAATTTGTTTTAAACCCTTTGAGTTTTTTTTGAATTAATAATTTATTTACAACATGATTTAATGTATTTGAGTGAAATTGTTGATCAATTCATTATATGCAATTTAATTTGTAAGTCTTTAATTGAGCTTTAAATATTATATTAAATTTTTGTATGAAATTTTATTTTTTTTAATCTATAAATCAATTAAAACATTGCATTTTAAATTTGGGAATTAGTCTCATTTTCAACTTTCATGGTCTAAATTATCAATATCATTTATTCATGGAAAATTTGTATCTTAAATGAGGACTATTATATATCATATATAGGGAATATAATTATTTCACATCTAACCACTTCTAAAGAGTTGTACTAAATACTTTTATCACCTTCATTAAGTTTAATTAAAAACATAAACATAATTTCATTAAATGTACATATAAACATATAAACATAAAAATATAAACAATCTCTGATTTACATAAACATAAACATGTTTAAATGTATGTAAGTTACATGTAAATTCCATAAGTTGCATAGTCATCATACATAAATATAAGTTCATAAACACAAATGTCATCTAGATGATATATATATATATATAATCAAACATAAATGTGTACACATGTGTTCATGAATATATGATCTATTACATAAACATAAAATCAAAATTATAGAATAGATATAAATATAACTAAACATAAACATAAACATATAAAATGTCTGTCATATAAATAAAATGTCTAGGTCAAATAAAATATCATCTAAATATAAGTGAACATGTAAACATATAAAATTCCTGTCATGTACATATATGATCTCTATAGATCTCTCAAACATAACTAGTGCCTTAGTTGGTCCCCGAGTCATCATGTTTGCTCCTAGTCGTTCAACCATCCGAGCATGAATCTTGCTTTGATAAATTAGTTGAGCCTTGTAACATGTATATACATTACAAAAGTGTAATTAAATTAAAAATTATATTAAATATATTTATACATGTACACACATGTGTGAATAAGTGAACATGTACAATGTATATGTAGTTAAATTAGATGAAAATTAAAGAAATCACTTGTCCACTAACATAGTTAGGTGAAGAACATGCGTGTACACACTCCTCCCTCAAACTAGGAGTAACACATGTGCTTCCTCCACCTAGACACATATGCATGAATACATAAAAAAAAATAAAAAATCAAAGTTACATACTACATGTATTTATTTAGAACTTAAAATAAATAATTTAAAAATTATATTTATATGTACATATATCTCATGAATAGCCTCTACATCCTAAGTGTAAAATTTTGCAATCATATGATCCACCAACTCCTCTCTAATCCTACTCTTGACTAGCTCCTCCAATGATGTGTGTAGCGAGCTAAGCAAGTGAGATTCCATATGTGAAGCCAACATCTCAATAAAACCTCCTCTCATAATCTCAAGTGTATTGGTAGATTTCTAAACACATATAGCAGCAGATGACTGGGCACCGGGTGTAGGAGCAGATGACTAGGCACCAAGTGCAAGAGAAGATGGTTGGGCACTAAGTGTAGGAGCAGATGACTAGGCACTAGGTGTAGGAGCAAATGATTGGGCACCAGGTGTGGGAGTGGATGACTAGGCACCTAGAACATGTGCATGTGCCAAAGCGGTGGAAAGGTGGGTATGTGGCTCATGTGTCAGGCCACAAGATGATCTAGATGTAGGATCAATATTAGAATGTTGGGACTAAACTAGTGGACTATAGAAATCTCCACTATAATATTGACCCACAAATGAGGTAACATCTACTAGGGGGATCCCTAACCGTGATGAGATCATACCATAAGCTAGATCAACAAGTCGTAAAAAATCTATAACATGTATCCCTCAAAATATAGGAATCATGTTCAATGTGGTCTATATCAATTGTATATGGGACACCTATCACAACATATACATATGAAAGAGTAGGCGACGATCTATGTGTCTATCTCATCAAATAGCAGCCCACGTGCTCAAAGGTGTCCATTGAGCCTAGACTATAATATCAACAATACTATCAATTACTTCCTATTCAGAAGCAATAAAAACTTGATCTCCAATAGGGCTATTAAATGGAACAATGACAAGCATCCTCAGCCCAACCAAGGCCCTATAATTTGGGCGTTGTCGATCTACATGTCGATTGTAATATGCCCATTATTTTATCCAATAATTTTACTATATTTTTAACCTCAAGTAAATAAACTGTGATGCCTACACTTAGCAATAAATTTTTTCTTTTCATATATAAGCATAATATGCAAATTTGAAATAAATATCATTCCAAACTTTCTAATTGCATTACAACAAAGTATTACAACTTTCCAATGTATTGATTTCATATTACATAATTTCATGATAACATTTCTCTTTTACAATTTTCCATAGAAATGGATACTTAAATACTTACATAGCTTCCATCAACTTACTGGCACTAGGTATACAAATGGTCTAGGTGTCCTCCATCAAATCTTGGTTACCTACTAATGAGGAGAATCATAACCCAAGTTCTTTTCCACCAACCATGGACTTGTTGTGGTCCCCCGCACATCTACCTAAGTAGTAAGATGGCCCTCCCTTCAACGAAGGTATTGGTTTGGTAACCTCATAATAATAATTACCTTTCTTGAGCTTGGTGATGTGTCCTATACATTTCTAGAATTGACATACAATGGTTGCAACTAAGTACATGTATGAATATCCCTTTCCTAGTACATAAGCTCGGATCACAACAAACTGATAGTGTAAACAGTGGCAACTTACACTACTTTGTCCAAAGTATTCATCACCTAGGATTTAGAGTGGACATCCTACGCTCACCCACCTTCCTAGCTTCATTTTTATTAACCATTTGTATCCTATTCATAGGCTATCCCCTTTTTCCATGGAGTAACCTTAAGCCCAAGAATAACCTATTAATAACTCATGTTAAGAAGTAAGTGACATCATAACATCTTGACTAACTAGGCTGCACCCTTTCCCATGGATTATCCCAACCTTGAAAATAACCTAATTTAACCATACAGGTATTTCCTAATAACACAACATTAAATGACTCTATTTCCAAAATTACAAACTCAATAATAAAGGCCTCTATTTAAGAGTATGTCTCAACAATAAATGGTTATCATGAAAAGTATAATCTCATTAATAAATGACTCCACATAAAAGCATAAACTCATTAATATATCAAATCTATTTGTAAGTATAATCAACAATAAAATGATCAATCAAATCATATAGGTTATTCTTGGCCTATTTGCTTCAACTAACAATCAAATAAACAACCCTACCAAATAGGTTATTCCTAACCAAGGGTTTCCAACAAAAGTAATATAATTATCAAGTGACCATCATAAAAACCCCTCTTTCAATATATCAAAAATATTCTCATGTTTACTACATGTGCATAAAGTATGGAGGATAATAGCCTAAGAAGCATTTTTTCTTCTCCTCCTACAAGTTCTCTACTCATCATGGCTTTGGGTTGGCGATATATGAGTCTCCTAGAATTTTGTGAATAGGAATAGACCCTTAATCAAAATAAGAAAATAACATAATCATAAAATATTTTTTTCCAACTCTATTGGTGAATAATGATATAACCATCAAGTTTATACCCTATCCCTAGGGAAGACTCTCTTCCTATTTCAAGGAGATATGAGTAATCAATCAAATAAATATTATCATTCAAGGTTTGCATGACATCTCTTCCTATTGACAAAGATATGTCTATTGTTCCATTATTACCTTAGTATTGCTATCCTCCCTATCCATAAAGGTTTACCCAACATTATAAGCTAACAAAGTCATCTCAAGTCATCAATTATTCCACATTTCACATTTCATTATACCTACGTATAGTATAGACTGACTATGTATAGTTAAAACAAAAACCCATCATATAAATTCCCATATAGGGTATATAAAATTACTAACCTAATAGATAGGTTCCACCAAAGTAGGAAAAAACTAAGAGTATGCAAGCATAATCAAGCACCACAACATACTCTAAACCATTTCTTTCCAATGTAATAATCACAACTATTTAACCTTTCTAATATAGGAATCAAAACTATTTAACACAAATGACAAAGGTATAGATACTAGCATGCCTATATAAAAGCTCTAATTGATTAAACTCCCTTCCTAGCTCAATTCCTCAAGCCTACTTGATACTCCCTCCAAGATCAACTTAACCCCCACTCTAACTTCTTACCAATTATCTCAATGATCACAAAGTAACTTGACAAAACAACTCTCTCACTCACAAACTCTCAACTCTCTTTGCACAAAATTTGTAGCACAATAGCACAAGGTAATCAGATTGATAAGTGTAACAATTGATAGAAAGAGCACCTCTATTTATACTGATTTTTGAGCAACCAAAGGCTACAAACAAGTTAATATTTTTGACACCTTTCTAACCTCATGCATGACTCACCAAGTTAACTCACAAGTT
Organism: Sequoia sempervirens; assembly: GCA_007258455.2. Lineage (NCBI taxonomy): Eukaryota > Viridiplantae > Streptophyta > Pinopsida > Cupressales > Cupressaceae > Sequoia > Sequoia sempervirens. The sequence continues at coordinate 20,625 of VDFB02105806.1, forward strand.
TGCAGCACATCACATTCCTCACTAATTAAATGGCTAAGTCAACTTGATATATGGGATATCAAGCTTAAACAAGTTTCCTAATTTGAATTCCTTTACAAAATACTGCCAAGTTTTCACTTGACTAAGTCTAAATACTATCTGTAGGTTTACAAGCATTCAAAGACTTATTTTACCTTCCAAACACTTAGAAAATATAGCACCACCTTCATAGCACAGCCTTTTGACATATTCACAGGTTTCTAAACAACATTTACTCCCTCTTAAAAATTTTACACAACAACAAGAACTCCTACGTGCTTTGTTCTCTGTTTGACTTGATCATATTAAACTTTATGCATTGTGTATACACTAATTTCATTTATTTTACATTCAAATACTTATACTCATGCATTTTAAACTAAAGTTGACTTTGCTATATATATAATATATGCACAACATATATGCCTCCTTATAGTATGCATTGAGGTTTGCAACGCTCTAAGTACATTGCGTTATTTCTTAAACATATACAATGTTATATGCAATGCTATTTAATTCTGTTTTGCAGGATTTTAAATATTCCATGCCTTCCTATATGGTCATGCCATATATGCACTCATTCTAATCTAGCAAATATTTAATATTTTCATATTATATATATATATATATATATTATCATGTATATCATTATAGTATATGTATATATACATATAAGTCACTATTGATACTAAATATATATTTATATATATAAATTGATGATTATAAACATGTATATATATATTAATAGACACATTTGTACCTCTATATATATATATATATACATATAATATAACATTATTTTATTATCCATCTTAACACATATACTTATACATTCATTAGGGATATATATTTATATAGTATTACATATGGATGTCTTAATATCCAAGTATACACTTATATATAAACATATGTTAAAACAATCATAGATATGTATACATATATACATATATATGTATAAACATTTACCTTAATGTAACAATATACATATATATACATATATATAACATTATTTTAACATCCATGCTTAAGCACATATACTTATATTTTCATCAATCAACGTATATACATGAAGTGTATATACTTTATTGATTAGCATATAAAAATAAACACACAAAGAAGAACCTCCACTCGACATAAAGACTCAATCACATAACCTCAAACTATAACTGAAGGTTACCTACCTAATTTTACGAACTAACTCAACTAAACCAACTAGGGTGTAAATGTGTGAATGCTTAGTTAGGCTCATTAAGGGTTACCAGACCAAGCTCCTCTCCTGAGTGATACTCCCCCTCACATACCTGAGGGCTTAAATATGTTCCTACATCCATCTTAATACATTGCAATAGAAGTCAACCATTCATATGGAATTTAATATAAAATATTTACATCAAAAAAGCATTAAAATATTCACATTTCAATACATATTCTTTCATCGCATTTCATCAATATAAAACATAATCTTTCCTTTATTAGCAATAACATCCTAATGCATATTTACATACTTCATTCATCTGATAAACATATTAAAGTCACAATTTGCATTTATCATCATATTTACTCATGAAGGTGAAAGTAACTTGATAACTATAAGATAGGGTGTTGCAACATACTTACTCCCTTGTGAATCATCATCTCCAATAATTTTAAGTACTAATCATACACATATAAAGTCAAATAAAGGTTTTACCTTCAATTTTCTCATTATGTAAAAAATAGGTAAACAATCAACTAATCTTCCCTCATGACACAACCTCTTACAATTTTTCCCTTCTTGGACCTTGTGTGGAGTAACCTTGCTAACGTATGGGTAGAACTTGTTCATCATATTTATACTAACTCACATATACATCATAAGTGAACCCTAAAGAAAATAGGTGGGGTAATGATTTATACCCACTATTCTCCTTCAGTCGCTCAATAATGTCCTAGGAACCCAAATTGGATTGAATATCAACCTCAAAGGTGAGTCAATTCTCAACAAGGAAGACCTAGCAGGGGGTTATTTTAAGCTTTAAGGGGTTCATCACCAAGAAAAATATTGGAAAATACAACTTAATATTCAACTCACAAAACCTAGTAATGCAAGCTAAATGATGGAAGAAAATGATGAAATTAGGCAACAAAAGTTACGATGTATGTACTTGGGAAGTCTGGAAATGTGATATGGATTCCAAAAATGCAAAAATATTGTCAAAATATGCTAGGGAGGAATAAGATGCCCTTACTATTGTCTTAGTCTGACTACTATTTTTTCAGAGTAGATGTAGAATCTTTGGATGCCATAACAGAATCTGAAGAAATCTTTGCAAAATACCCTTGGGAGGAATGAGACACCCTTGCTATTGACTTAGTCCCAATCTAAATTTATGCAATTTCTAAAGGTGGTCCTGACATTCAAGGTCTGTACTTTCTTCTTCACTGAATCTTCAGATCTGAACCTCAGAAATAACCTACAAGGGTATGTGCAGGATCATCATGGAAAAAATAGCCCTTAAGTGGTGATGAAAATTCAAAAAAATCAGAGCTAGACAACTTGACATAAAAATTTGAATAAGTTATCTATATTATTTCAAAAATATGTAAGAATAGAATCTGTAGCAAATTGAATGTAGTTCTAAACTACTAGGTTTATTTTTTTAACAAAAAATCTATTTGGTGAAAATTTGAAATTTCAATGTGTGAAAATAAAATTTCAAGCAAAAATAAGTAGGTGTTTTTCCTGACCACACCAACCACAAGAAAATGATAAATTTTTTATAATATTTTAGATATAAATAGAGGACTCCATGTCCTCGATGTGATGCATATTTTTCTAATTCTTTTTCCCAAGTAAATAATTAATTATGAATTTTTATTACAACTTTTAAAATATATAAAAAACTTGTATGTCTAACCACCTTAACTTGGTCAAATCCTGATGAAATTGTAATTTTCTATTTTTAATCCCATAGCATGCAAAGCATAGAATGCGACACTTTGATTCAAAAAATGCATATCACTTGAAAGCTATAGATGTTTTTCAATTAGCCTACAATTAGGACTTTAGTCATAATTCAAATAGAAAATGAATAACACATAATAATAATTTATATTCCAAGATGTAAAAACTAAGAATCTCCTTTAAAAACCCTTTTCGCTTCATCACCTTTTGGGTAAAAAAGTCGCTAGCCACATACCCATCCTAATGCCTTTTAGCCCATCATGATCCCCGTACATACCCACAAAATAAAGCAAAATTGGATTGATTGTTCATGGGGGTTTTCCCCTTAGTCGCCCTCCCTTTTGTATCAAACCTTGATGAAAATGCATAGATTTGAAAATGGAAATGTGTGTGTGCCCTAATCTTAAGTGTTTATAAGATTATGCAAGCGAGAACATGGAGAAACCCTATTCAAATATGTTAGAATAGAATTCCTAAGATGCAAATGAAAATATCCTACAAGGGAGATCTCTAATCACCCTAATAAGTCATCAACATGAAATGTACCTTCCTTAGGTATAAAAATTAACAACAATGGAAGATGGAATCAATAAAGAAACAAGTCCTTAGGTTTGTAAGTATGGCTATTTGCATCTCCAACCTAGAATCTCTCATGATCCCCCATAGGCATCCATCATTAGTCTTTGGAAATGCTAGATCTTGACTTGAAAATGGACTTGAAAAACTTGCAAAAACACAATAGAAGGTTTCTCCAAGACTTCAATTCCTTGCTTTTTAAAACTCTCCTTCACTTATCTCAACTTGATTTCCTTCAAATTACTTGCTTAGGTGAAAATGGGGTGTGAATCTTACCTTTATAGGAATTCCTATCTAATAACCCGATTATTAGATCCCAAAGGCAAAAAAAATGTCAAATTAATTCAAATATTTTCATTTCTCACTCTTAATTCTTGAAAATAAAGCCCTTGAGACTAAGACGCCATAGGTGGAAACTTGGTCCCACTAAGGGGGACTAAGATTCCACCAAGGGCGTCTTGGTCCCACAAGACTTATTTTGCAATTTTGAAAGGTGGGTTACCAAGTTTAAAGGTTGTTTATGGATTTTGGTCAGGTTTATAGTTGAAATATGCCTCAGGATGCACCAAAAGGGGTCTTAGGGTCCCATAAGAAGTAAACTAAAGGAAATTTAATGCAAGGGATGCTAAAATAGATCGAAATAAAGTGTTAAAATGCAAAGTTGTGCATTTGGAATGGGGACACTATTTTTCTTCCACCTTGCCAGGTCAT
>VDFB02105808.1:0-23051 GCA_007258455.2 Sequoia sempervirens
CCTTACAATTTTTGAGTTTGGTTTGGTTGTTTTCTTTTGTTCAAGTATTGTGTAGGAACATAGTGATACCCTAGGTTGTTACTAGTATTGGGATCCGGTGAGGTCCTAAAGTTACTAGGCAGGGTGGAAGTAGTGAAAGGTCCCCCTGCTTGTCTATTCCTCAAGTTGTAGGGAGAGGCTCTCTAATGGAACATTTGAACTTCATCTTCACAAGACTCTTCTTCATCTACTAGACCATTATCTATGGAATTAAAGAGCTTAGACAAGTCTTCCTTATTACATACCTATTTTACTTCTTCATTATTTGGGGAGGTAGCCTCATTCTCAGGTTCATTGCTTTCGCTTCACAAGAATGGGGCTTGATTGACTACGAGCACAAAAGATTTATATGGTTTTTACTGGACTATTTATCTATAGCTCACACTATCAATGGTGTTCAATACCTCCACTTGAAATATCTCTACAGCTGTGAGGAACTTAGGGCAATCCAACTTAGAGTGTTGATTCGCTTTATGAATCTGGCACCATCTAGATAAAGTAGCTTCGGTGAGATACACTCCACTCATTGTCTTCTTTGTACTAGTAGGTTGATCAAGAGGAGTGGGATTATTTTTCCTTGTATTCCACATTTGGTTAAGCCTTTGGGAAGGTCTCCTTTTAAAATTTTGATTGGAGCTCTGCCCCAATTCATAATTCTACCCTAATGAGGTACCTGCCTCATGATTATCCCTGTTGTCTTGATTAAGGTTGGCTTGAATGCTAGGATGAGAAGCTTGCAACTAATTATTTTGGTACTTGAGATGAATTATTTTAGTGGACATTTTCCTAATCATCTTTTTCAATTCATCTAGTCAATCTTTCTCAGCATTGTTTGGCTATGGTGTTTGATTCTAGAGAAAGACAAGTTATGCTACTAGTTGGTTTTGTTGAGCGGGCAAGAATTGAGGCCTTTGTAGATATAATGGAACTTGAGGTTGTAGTGAGTAAGTCTATTGTTGCTATGGCTATGAGTAATGAGGTTCGAGAGGTGCTTGATTCATAGGCTACCCTAGGTGAGGAACTATGGGTAGCTATGGAACTGGATTCATGAGAGGTATCTAGTGTTGGAGAGCTTGATTGAGCCCTTGAACCTGCATAGGATGAGTGACCTTCCCCAAGGAGGGTATTGGACCAGAGATGTTTTTTCCTAAATTAGTTTTGACTATAGCTACCTCAGCATAGGAATCCACTAATCTTGTTGGTCGTGGGTTCATTCTTTTCACTAATGCTATAGTGATGTTGTCCAAGGCAGTGTAGTAGACATGCAAGACAATGACATCATTGAGAACATATGGAGCTTGTAACCTCGTGTATGCATAATGAAACCAGTCATTGAATGATTTGATTAGTTCATTAACCTCCCTATGAATCACCATGAATTGTTGATATAGTTCTGATGGGTTGATTAGAATCTTATATTTCCTTAGGAATGCATTCTTTAAGAGGTCCCAAGTAGTAATCGATCCTGTTGGAAAGTTGATGTACCAATAGAAGGATTCTCCCAAAGAATAAGGTAAAATTCTACATGCAACATCATCATGATTGATCTACATATCTTTCAACATAGTTTGAAATATCTTGATGTGCTCTTCCACTATCCTTTGTGGATCCTGAGGGTTAAAATTTATGCCAAATCTCTTCGGGTTCTTAGGCATGTCATGGTAAGCATTGAATAAAAATGGAGAGGGGTTGTTTCCCAACCATGCCATGAGGGAAGGTGGGTGTTGTATTTGCTATTGAGCAGGAACTTAGTGCTGAGCAGGGGCAACAATAGCTTGGACTACACCTTGGACTTGGAAGATAGGGGCGAGGACAATGCCCTGGCTATGGGAAGCAGGTGGTTGAATGGAAATTTGGGATGGCTGAGTGGAAGAGGTGGAGGTGGAAAAGGAAGGATGAATATGGGGAGAGTGAATGGAGGATGGGGGTGAATTGGATGAAGTGGATGAGGAGGATGAGGTTGAGTCTAATCTTCAAGTTCTTCTATCCCTTGTAGGGGACTGTAGTTCTTGAAATTCCCCTTTGTTGGGTGTAGATCTTAGAATTTTATGGAACCTATTAGGGGAAAATGACCCAATTCGATCCTCAAAAGGTGCCCTCCTTCTAGCTCCAACTCTGTTGATGGGTTTTTTCACCTACTCAACACAGGCAATGCACGAATGCACTACCTCTCTTGAAAGGAAATCTCCAACAAGTTGCTAAAAATTACCCCAAGGTCTCTCAGGTGTCAAGTCATGACATGCTTGGAATAAGTTAGTTGGTTTAATGTGATCTTGCTGGTAATCATAGGGAAGCCTTACGTGGGTTATCCTAGAAGGGAGTTGGATCCTTGGGTGGAGTTCATAAAACTTTTGAAATGTTGCTCTATTGTTGTAAGTTCAGGAAAAAAGTCTCAAAGTCCACTTTGATCTTTAGATTTGGCTTTACAATGTGCAATGAACTTTATCTAAAGAACCTATTTTAAATAAAATTCGAAAGGGAAGGGAAGGGAGAATTTCTTGGACCTAAAACTACCGATGAATAGTGATAATGGAGGACCCTATAGTGGACAACCTTCCCAAAACTTAGTTCCACTTAACCAAATTAGTCCACAGTCTCATGAAACAAATGCAATCTTCTAAGTTTTGTAGATTTTCAACCTTTCATTCACCATAAAGCATAAATAAGAGATATAATTTAAGTGCAACATTCATATGATGCTCATACTAGCTTTACACTGTAGTTTATCATCAATAAACAACAAAAATCATGAACAAGGAAGGGCATCAACACAACAAAATCACTCATCATTATTGAAAATCATTAAATAATTCACTAAAATATGCTAACACATAGAGTAGCAAGGTTAATCTACTCAAATTTACTAACTAGGAGAAGAAGAATCATGCAACATGAAGTTGGAACTCAAGAATCCACCAAATCAATGGATTTCTATTAACATTCCAACATCATGTCTTTACAACAACTCAACTCTCTCTTGAAAATGAGAGGAGACCCCCTATTTATAGTGTCCAAAAAGAAAAATAAATTTCCAAGATTCAATCTCATCGTGTGGCTAAGATTCACAACAAATTAGGGTTTCACCTACCCCCAAATATTTTACAATATAAAATTATATTTTCTCTTTTAGCCTATTTTATCCTCTTGTGGGTAGCACTATAGCTCTTTTTTCTTCTAGTTGATTTACTTTTGTTCCAATTACACTATGAGGAACTCATCATCTATGATATGGTTTCCTTCACTTTTCTTGATGCTGGCATACTCTACAAATTTTCCCATTAAAATCTGAAGCCTATCTTTTTGAAAAATCTCAGATTGGAGGATCTGAAAAATATAGCTTCTTAGAATGATAAGCCACCTCCTCCCCATGCTTGGTACATTTTGGAGTGACTGCTACCATTTTTTCTAATTGAACAAACACCCTAGAGGAAAAATCCATGAAGAGTGGGGACAAATCGTCAATTGCACCCTCTTCCATCTTTTTATGGAAGTACTCTTTGATCTTTCTACATTTAGTTCTTTGGTAGACATATCATGATCTATCATTAACTTGATATAGTCCTCACAATTTGTTTAATGTTCTTTTTTCCATTTGAGGTCAAGCTTGACCTCATGCAACACCCTCTCCAACACCTCATTCCAATGATCAAGGGCCATTTTCCACATCTCAACTAACTAGTGATCATCCTTAACGATGCCAAATTTATTTTCCCGGGTCCTTTCTAATATTTTGAAGATAGCTTCAACCTTTGGGTTGGTGAATCCATAAAATTCAGCGTAGAAGAGACATACTTTTTCCATATCCTCTAATTATTGTTGTATAAGCCTGAATTTGTTGGCCATTCGGACAACATTCCCTATGCCCATAGTTACCAATTTTTCTCTATCAGCTCAATTGGTGGAGCTGACTAAATACTATTATATTTGAAAGTAGAAAATAGAGTTATTTTTGCATATGCTAAGTGCTGATTGCATCTTGTTTATCATTTTTTAAGTGACAGTTGTGCATTGAGATGAGGAAACACAGTTTCAAGAATTGTTTATCATTTTACATTCAAATGGAGTACAAGATTGAGTTTTCAACAACAAAGCATTTCATTTTCTTTCTTTTATTTCATAAAGTGATTCATATTTACAAATTTTCATTTGATTACAAGAATTCAAATGGTGATACATTCAAATGATGGTACAACATTGCATCATAAATGCATTTTCTTTTCAAAATGAAAAGTAGAAGAATGAAATTAAATATCCACACAAGCCATGGTTTTAGCCGTTCCATTCATGACAAGAAAGGAAATATACAACTGAAAGAGAAAGTGACAAGGAACATGGGCCATATCCATCATTGCCTGAGTTGATTTTCGGTTAATTCTTCGTATCTTGCTCCATCCTGCTTCCGCTCCTGAATGTGCCTAGAAAAGATTAAGAAGGGCATCAATTAAGAGCTCAGGATATGAACTATACTACATACCATACTAACAGAGATATATTTGAATCCTTGCAATGCATAGAACTAGCTAAAGAAAAGTGCAAAAACATGAGCTGAAAGAGATACATCAACATGATCATATATTGTTTTTTATCCTAACATTGTTTGTTTCCTTTTGTGGTATAGGGAAATTCATGAAGCTGATTATCATTTGAAGATCAAACACATGGAGAAAAAGGAGCTCCCACAAGGGTAGAGCTCAGCATGCTACCCATTATTCATTACAAGTGGGCTGAGAAGGAGATTGCAATCATCATGATTCATGACAAGAAAAGAAATATAAAACTGAAGGAGAAAAATAGAGTTCATCCATCAAGTTATTAAGCCGACTGTTCACTCATAACAGTCAAATATGTTTCTGAAAGCTACAGGTGAACAATGGGTTTAATCAGCTCAATCAATTCAACTAATTACATTCATCTCAAATACTATTGTATGGTTATATTCTTCTGCCATAGTATTATTTGTTCATCATGTTCATGATATTATGCAAAGTTCAGTAGTGTTCATGCTCATGAAAATGATAGTGAATAGGCATACATAATGCCTCAACGAAGAGAAATGTTACAAACTTTCATTTTAGAAGAGAGCAAGGTATAAAGCAGTTTTAAATAATAGAGCATAAAAATGCATGAAGAGTGCCAGGTAGAAGAGCATACTTTCAAAAGGACAGTCAAGCATGGAGACATGTGAAGGAGTTTTAGTTTCTCATCAGAATAGTGGATGACAAGCATCAATACAGTAATTGGTGTATTTGATTAAGGAAAGTGAATGATTCAACAAGACAACCGGTTTCATTATGGCTAAGAATGGAAAATTCCTCAATGTTTTGAAAAGAAGACAATCAAAATACATTGTTTTGGATATCTGTGATGTCCTATCATTTAACTATTTAGTGATTCAAGTATACCTTTCAAAGATAGATTACACAGGAATTGCCATGTGAAAGGTTACTCCTAGAATAAGTAGAGTTTACAAAGGAAATGGTATGAATGAGGATTTGGAGTGCATCCATGAAGAGCATAACTATGAGTGCATAGGAGACTAAAGAAAACAACTAATCTACAGATTCAATTAAAAGGATTTTTGCGTGCAAGGAGGGAATAACATTATAATGGAAATTGAAATTATAAACAAAAGATACAAAATATACATTTTCAGAATCTCATATACTCGAGTGAGGGTTTTCAATAGTAATATAAAGGAAATATGTGTTTTTCAGAATATTATACACCTAGGTGGGTTTGGAAAAAACAAGATTTACACAGTATTCTCATGGATGAGCATGGAAATGACACTTGAAAATGCAAGCAATTACAGATATATGGAGGAGGTCTCTACTTAAATACAGAATGTAATCAAGATGCACAATCTCAGTCAAAATATCTATATGAAGGCTTCAGTTAATATTCAGTTTTCATCATGTTATGGTGAACCTAGGTTGAGGAATAACAAAGATTTCTTCAAGATTCTTAATACTCACAGGAGTCTTCTACAGAAGGAGGCAGGGTTTATGTTTTCCTTCATTTTTTTGAAAACCCACATTGGGGTTTTGAATAAAAGTGCAGTATATTTGAAGTACATGAAGTCCACATGAGAGTTTAAATTCAAGATACATTTTTTAGGGTTTCATAAATCCATGTGATGGTTTTCAACAGTGATACAAAAGAAATGTGTTTTCCTCAGAATATTATATACCCACATGGGGATTTTCTACAAAAAGAAGGATGAGTTGGAATATAACTGAAGATACATCCAGAAATGCATTTTATTCACAAACAACAAATACACATATGGTGAAAATTGAAGAGTTCAAATGCCAAAAGAAGCCATGATGGGTCAAGCCTAGATTTTAGATAAATAATTAAATATATAGGCTCTTGTTCAAATTCTGAATACCCACATTAGGGTTTCAAATTTAAAGACGAGATATTCCAATTTTATGAGACACCCATGTGAGGGTTCATAAAAAAACCACAGAATTCAAAAGAAAGTAAAAAATCATGGTGGTCGAGCTCTAGAGGAGGAAAATCACAAGAGTAAGTATGATTTATTCAAGAAAATGAATGCCCACATCAGGTTTTGTATTTTAGAATACAAAGGTATTGAAATCCTTTGGTGGGTCAAGCTATAGAGTTTCCAAATGTCCAGTTAGCATTAAGAAGCTGTGGCATGTCATATTTTCAAGCTTGTAAGCTTTGTAAGAAATAAAAGCAATAGAAATGAAGGCTTACCATTGTTTCCTGAAGAAGAATACATGATCCTCAGTTGAGTTCATAGGATCTTTCATATTCTAAACTCAAATGTTCTCATGGTGGCCATAGTAGTGACAAAAGCAAGCACAAGAAATGACTAAATGCATCTGATAGACTTACTACAGCCTCAACTAGAGAGGGCTTTATTCTTAGAAGGAGCTCAAAGAATGAAGAATGAACAGTTAGTGATTCTTACCCATGAAGCTGAGAGGAAACCTCATTTTGTCTCTTGCAAAATAAAACCAAAATGCCCAGTTCAATCTCATGTATGGTGACCCAGGAGAGAAAGAATAAAACACAAGAATAGAGACAAAAATTCAAGAGAGATACAAGTGTAGCCACAACTTTAAGGCCAAAATCATCCAAAAATGAAGAGAGAAAGCCACAAAATGGCTTAAGGCAACATTACCATGCATTTTGAAAGAAGATTCGGCCCCAGTAAGTTCAAATGATGAGCTCTAAACTGTCAAACCCTAGTTCATGGTGGTGGCACCATTTTGTAGAGCTTTCTCTCAAAAATGAAGAGTCAAAATGATGTTTCAAAGCTTAGGTTTGGTCATTTTTGTTATTATGGTTTCCCACTTTCCCTAATTTGAATGTGAGCCTATTACCTTAAGTGAATTTTAATGCCTTCAATATTTGTCATTTGATAATATATGCATGCTCTAGGTCGAGCTTTGAAGGTTTTATTTGACTTCATAAATCTAAGCTTTTAGTTTAGGTTTTGATACTATATTTCAAAGTTCAAATACGTAAGGCATTTTATTTTAATTCCTTAGAGATATTTATTTAGGCCTTAGGTTTATTTTCCAATTGATTTTATAGAAATTGATTAATATTCAATGTTAAAAAAGTCTCATATTTTTATGATTCTTTTAAAGAAAATGAAGCATTGTAAATGGAGATATAAGTTTTAATTTTGCAAAATATTTTCAAAAAATATTTAATTGCAAAATTAGGTTAGATTGAGAGAGTATAAGATCTACAACTATGTAAAGCAAGGATAAAGCAAATTGTTTTATTCTTTGCTGTTTTTAGCAGATTATTATTTTTTTCCTTGGGTTGGATTTGAAATTCATCTTGGAGAGATAAGTTGTTTTATTTGCTTTAAAAGTAGATTTAGTCTATTTTAGAGGTTGGACAGTATGAACATGGAAATAGTGAGTTTTTTCTACTTTTGTGTAGACTTTTTGGGTAGTTTTCATACCTTTTCCTTGAGCTTTCGTGGTGAGCTTGGATTAGGGTTTTTTGGAGAGATTTATCTTGAAGAAGACTTGGCTTTCTTCTTCTTGTCAGTTCAAATGATAGTTTCTTGCTCTTAGCACTTTGGAGCTTGTAAACTTATTTTTGTACTCAGTTTGATAGGTTCACTCTTTCAGTTTTAATAAAGCAGCAGAGTTCTCCTTCCCACTTTTCTTGTCTCAGTTTTGTATTGGAAATCTAATGTATTTGTCTTTCAAACTTGAATCCTTATATGTATTGCTATTGTAAATCTTTGTTCAGAATTACACGTGGTTTCAAGTTGCATGTTGTATTTATTTCTTCCAGATCTTCATGCAAATCATTGATGAAACATGTGCTAATGAGGTTATGAGGGCTATTGTGATAGAGAAACTATTATGAGTGATTAAGCCTGAATTTTCACAAGTCTGGTGAATCATCTGTTAGTCATAGGTTTTAATTTTAGTCATCTTTCTAACTCTTTCCCACAAAAAATCACTTAGAATAGGATTCATCTTTTAGAGAACTAGCTCACTTTGGAGATTTTCTTTTCGCATAGATCACCCACATCTGAAAAGATTTTCCATGTTTCAACAGATAGTCTAATTTTTGCAAATCTGACAAAGGGCGCATATCTGATTGATAACACCCATGTCACCATTGTAGATCACCTATCAGAACCATTCCTTGGTAGCCTTTGTCTAATTTTTCCTTCTTTCTAGATTGTTGATGTGCTCTTTGGACAATAGTTGGGGTGGTGTTGATGATGTGGTGGGGAGCTCCTTAGCCGACGACCATTGTTGAATTTAAGTTGTCAGATCTACCACGTATGATTTTAATTCCTCCTTAGAGGTCTTGTCCTTATGCATTTGATGCACAATAGTAGCAACGAATCCTTGGAGATGGTCAATGTTCTATTCTCTTGTTGTTGTCCCCAAATAAATGGTAGAAATATTGTAGCTAACTCCTCCTATCATCGGAGTAGCTACCTACACAGTATTTGATCCTGAAGTGTCCATTGTTAAGTGGGATCTGACCCTTGGCTTCTTTTCTTTCTTTGTACTTATCTATTCCCAGGCTAGAATGGCTTCCAACCTCACCTTCAGATCCATTGGGGTTGGGTTTTTCTTTTCTAACTACTTCTCAAGCCATTCACACACTTGGGATTCCCCTTTTGGTGATTTGTGATCACCTTCTTCCTCATAGGTGCGCTGAATTTCCATTACTTTGCCACCCAGAGTCTCCTACTGTGTCTTTTCTTCCTCTTCTTCATCATAATCTTGGATGAATACTGTTTATTTTCTTGGGGATTATCTGGCTATATGCTTCTTGGGACTGTCCTCCCCCTTAAAAGTTTTATTTTCTTCCTCTTGTTCATGCTCATGTTCTTCATGATGCTATGCTTCTAGGATTTTCCTTATTTCAGCCTTTTCTTTACGCTTGTCTTCTTCTTTCCCTTTTCTTTCCTTTTCTTCTTGCTCTCCTGAGGGAAGCACTTCTTCCTCATGCTCGGGGCTCTTATATTTTTCCTTGGTTGGGGGTTCAATGTCCTCCATTTTCTCATTTGTATCCTTCTCTTCATCAAAGGGTTACACTTCAACTTCTTCTCTGGCATCCTTGAGTTGTTGGGACAACTCTTCCTCAAGCTTTGAGTCAAAATTTTCCACTATATACTTTGTGCCTAGATCATTAATGTCTTCTTCAAATGATTGTATGTCCTCTTCCTCCTTATGAACTACTTTATCAATCACTAGATGCTAATATTCAGGATGCTCATGGTAGTCATCCACTTCTTCTTCCATCTCTTTGGTTGCTTCCCTCTCTTTCCTCTCCAATTTCATAGATATTTGCTTTGTCACCTCCATCGTAGGTGTATCAGTTGGAGGAGGAGGGATAGAAAGGTTAACAACAACTTGCGCCGAGGCAGCTTGTATTGTTGGGTTCATCAAAACTCTAGAAAGCCTTGTCGGTATATTTTACATATGTCAGGTGAAAGAGTAAGCATTGGCATTGTTGCAGTAGCCAATGGGAGGGCTGATGATGGAGGCATGGAGGAGGAAGAGAGTTGAGAAGTGGTGGTAGACAAGGAATCTATGACCATGACCTATGCTGTAGGGGAGGTAGAGGCAAGGTGAACTAAGATGTCCACTATGGGTGGAGAAGAGACGACCATAGCCTGAGAAGCGGGTGAAGGAGCAAAAATAGTGGCAACAACAATAGCGGTGACAACAAGAGTGGAGGCACTAGGTGGGGACTTTGGCTGCTCAACCTTTGCTTTTCCTCATGAAGCAAGTCTTCTTGGATAGTGGGAATTTCTATGAAACTGCCCGACTTCTTTGGTTTCTTGGAAGGATCTCCTTTTGATGCTTTCCTTGAGTACACCTTTTGTTTGAGTTGGCACTCAACTATCTCTTTTCTTTTCTTGGATTGTGTAGTAGGAGGAGACACTGAAGTGTATCTAGTTGGGGCAGCAGTGGTAGAGGAATTTTCAGTCTCACTCTCAAGTATATCCTCGAGCTCACCATATGTTAGGGTAACTCCCTACAACTTCAATTGGGCAATTTTTCCATCAATCTAGTGTTTTGTTCTTGCTTCAATAGTTTTCATCAGAATATCGAGGTCATTGACCTCTTCCTCTTCCTAGTCAATTAATGGTAGTGGTAGATTGGCAATGGCATCATACCTCAAATTTACTACCATATTTTTATCTTCAATAATCTGATCTGGCATGAGAAACAGGGTCACTATTTTGACAAAGTATGTCATCACACCCATGTAATGCCTCGTATGAACCTCCTTGTCATCTCTATAATTGGCCCAAAAGTCCTCCACATTATGCAAATGGGAATACTCAATCCTAACCACCTTCTTTAAATTACCATATGGGTCCATTTGTGGTTGGACAGTGTAGAGCTCCAGGTTATATTCAACTAACTCCTTATCAAAATACTCCACACACTGGGACGTGGGGAGTGCATACATTCCTTGACTAAATATGAGGGGATAAGGGATCCCCAATCTATGCTTATCACTCAGAAGGGTATGCGCATGCTATAGTTGTCAGGAGAGTTCCAACAATATAAACTAGCAATTTGGGTACCAGGGCAACTTATAAATTTTCTCTGAGAAACCCTCAGCTTGGATATAGGTAAACTTGAGAAATTGAATAAGCAGGAAGTCGAACCGGTGGATGTAAGCATTTGCACTGTGGCTGACTCTTCTTTCAAAATCACCTCCAAGTAATCTGATGATGTGCCCTATGAAGGCATCATTGATCTGGCAGTAGTCCTTCTTTAAGTTTTGGAATTGAAGTTGGGGATACCTATCATATACCTTCAATTCGATCCCCATAGTTTGGATCGAGGCTGCAAATAGTCCCATGTATTAGGAACAATTAGCGGGCAAATAAAACAAGTATGATTTCATATAAAATTGTGAAGTCTTCTTCACCGCCACAAATTGCTCGTGTAAGCATTGGCTGATCATTCCTGCCTAGTAGAATTTGGTTTCTACTCAATAAGGTTACCAAGTCATGGTAATCCTCATAGAAGTCACTTCTTAAGAGTTCTTGGGGCACGTTGTTTGCACTACCCCTCTTCTCCTTGAGCCAATATTGATTAATAAGCTTATTGCATTTGAAGGGGTCTACATCCCATGTGGTTTTTTAATATTGATTCATTGTCTCTTCCATTTCATTGAAGGTAGGGATGTGAAAGGTTTTCCCTATTGACTTGGCTGATAGATCAACTAGTACACTACCATCCCTATCTACAATTCTTCAAGTATCTTCTTGATATGCCTCTCAGCATGCCATCACGAGCTCAAGATAAATGAGAGCAGGTGGGAAACTGAAAGCCTTGGCCAATCCACTTCTTCTGATTCTTTTGGCATTTTCTATGGTGGGGTTGACAATAACCGTCTACTTGAACTCATCGATATCCATATACCCCAAGTTGGTATTTTAGATCACTTTCCAGTTTGTGGTTATCTTTGACTTAAGGGGCTCCCCTTTGAATTTTTATTTGATTTGATCATTATCTTCTTTACCTCTACACTCCTTAGTAGCTTTCTTTCCCTTTTCCTTTTCTACAGCCACCTCTAAAGGTCTTGCAACTAGATCCATATATCTTACAGAAAAAGGAGTAGTAAGCACATTCAAGCATAAAAACATGAGGAAGGTTAGTCAAAATACAACAAAAATGATGTCAGATCAGATAATTCATCATTCAAAGGTCCTATCATTTCTTTCAGATCATAATAGTCATTCATTTGGGGAAGTTATGGCCATGCGGGCCCAGGGGTGTGGACTTCCCTAGGCTGGCATCCATTCTAAAGGTCATTGCAAAAGTGACGACAATCAGGGCATGACGGCCCACATAGTTCCACCCATGCCAAGATTTGGTCACAAGGTGGGGTCCATCGAGGAGGTCAGGCAATTTTAGCACATAGATCAAAATCATTTTGAAGCTTTGGGCATGTTAAGCTCATATTTTAAGCATGTAGGTCCTAGGACCATAGGAGCAAGAGTGGGTTTGTATATTTTAGGCTTTGTTGTCTGAAACGACCTTGGCAAGGTGGCGACCCACAAGCAACATTCTGCCATGCGGGACCCATAGCTTCGACAAAAAACATTACTCTAACATTAAAGCTTAGGCCATTTGGATGAATGTGGGCCAGATGGTGTGGGAAGGAATTTTATGTTAGTTTTCTAAAATGACAGAGGTAAGGCAAAAATCCCCCTAGGGAGGTCAACATCATTGGGTCCGCGAGGGGCTATGGAATTGCTTGTTTTTTACCAGACAGTTAAAGGAACACGGTGGGAAAAGACCCTGCGTAGTGGAACAAGTGGGGTCAATGTCCATTTTGGAATGGCAGGAACAGGATAGAAGTTTGCAAATGACTTCCCATAGGAGGAAACCCACCTAGGGCTTGATAGTTTGTCATATTTTATTTGGGCTCAGATAGAGATGGAAACTGCGGGCCCCATGAGACAGGGAGACGGTGACCCAATGCCATTTGGAATAAAAAAATAACCACGATGGGCTATGTAAATAAGTTCGCAATAGGGCATCTGCTTTAAGTCCAACAATTAGTCCATTTTGGTGCAAGGGAGATTATACAGCAACGGCGAAGTCGGGACCCACTGGTTGAAAGGATGTTTAGGTTTCATCATTTTGAGTAGTCATTTGAACAGTAGTGAAAGGTCAATGGAAACCCACAAAGGATGATCCATGTTAAATAGGTTGTCTTTGTTTGGAGCTCAGATGGAAGTCATGGAGGTGAGGTCCGTTGGGCAGACAGATGGGTCGTGAAGGCCATTTGGAATGACGAATCTAGGATGGAAATCTACAGATGGAAGTCTGCAAGGAGAACTCTACAACTAGTTAGGACTTAGGCATTTTGGCATGGCTGAGCTTGATCAACGGTCACCAGGGTGGGACCCACCCAATGGAAGGAAGGCACTAGATAGTAGTTTGGAATGGAAACACACCAACACATCCTAAAGGCGGAAGCCTATGCTATTAGACATGATAGGGTCAAAGGGCATTGGCCAATTTTAAATTTTGGTGGTTTGAGGAAAATGATAGTAGTGGGCACATTGCGGGCCCACAATGCATGAACACCTTGGTTTAAGAATGGTCGTGGGAGGTTTAGGTCCCACAAGCCCCCCAAAAATTATTTCAAAGGTTTTCTCAAAATTTGAAGACATGGGTTTTGACCACCGATGTTTTCTCTAGCTAATTTTTAAGTTTTCTTTCCAAGATTTAACAACTTTCTATAGAAATTAAAGAAAACTCAAAGTATGGCTTGCGGCGGAAGACTGAACTGTAAAACTTGATGAAGATGGATGAGCAAACAACAAACAAATTCTTTGAGTCAGCGAAGGAGCTCGACGAGCGTGACGACGGTGTTGGTCGGAGGCTCTGACTGCTTTCTAGAATTCTGACAAGTGAAAAAGATAGCTCCAAATGGGATATTTATAGATTTTGCATCATTTAATTCATGCCATTAATGTGGGTACAATGAAAAATGCAATTTTTGAGCTTGCATTTCAAGAAGGGTTGTGGGAAAGGTGGAGTTCGCATAGCGGACGACTCCCCAGACTTGGTCGTCAAGTAGGTTAGCAATCAAAAATGGAATAGGATGGTGTGGGTCTCACCGGGCAGGAGGATGCACAGAGTTGGCCATTTGAAATGGTGAAAGAAAATCGACACTTCACATAGAGATACCTACATGGGTGGACTTGCAGTGCCAAGAGAATGACAACTTTAAAGCGTGAAGGAAAACAATTAGGGAAATCCACAAAGGCCTAAGGCTTTGAAAATTTGAGGGTAGAAAAACTTGGTCAACTCAAGATGATCCTTCTAAGACTCATTAACCACTTAAGACTCAAAAATAGGGGGCATGCAAAATGAGGCGGTGACAAAAGTGACCCAGTGAAGTGAAAAGAGAGAGAGTCCCCATTCCAAATGAGGCATGTGTGTTATAGGAACAAAAGAAATTATATTCTAAGGGGGAGAAATAGAAAAGTGTACTT
This sequence comes from Sequoia sempervirens, assembly GCA_007258455.2. NCBI lineage: Eukaryota > Viridiplantae > Streptophyta > Pinopsida > Cupressales > Cupressaceae > Sequoia > Sequoia sempervirens. The sequence continues at coordinate 14,546 of VDFB02105808.1, forward strand.
AGAGCTTGTATGTTTCCTTTGATGTATTTTCACATCATGTGTTGCCATCAATGACAAAGGGGGAGATTGTTGAGAGAATGGAAAGATTGAAGGTGTTGTCATTGATGTCAACCAGTCAACTAGTTATCCACTAGTTTTTGTTGGTTGTATATGTCGAGGATATTGAGAAAATTGTAATAAAGATATGTTGCAGGTGTCTAGTGGTTGCTTTAGGTTTTGGTCTAGATTTACTCCTATGATTTTGCAGAATTTCACATATGTTTTTCATGGGTGTTAGAAGATGCTATATCCATATTTTTTAGTTGTTGATTTGTTGTACAATGCAAGTTGTGTTCATGAGTTGTGAACTATGGTTTTCTATGTTTTTGGTTGAGGTCTAGGAGAAATGTTGTTTGTTTGGATTTCTCTTTGATGAAGTATTATGGTGTGTGGTTTTAAATTTGAGTTTCCCTAATTGTATTGAAGTTCATTTTCATATTTGGAAAGTTTGTTCTTAATGGTTCTATGTGTTCTACACTGGTTTGGTTGACCTTGTGTGAAATACTACTTTCGAGGATGATGAAGCATGTTGGATCTATTTGGGTCCCTATGAAGTGTGTGTTTAGGTCACCCTCATTCTAATTCCAACCTAGGATATTTTTGTGTTGGCCTAATTTGAATTTTAATTTGGATGGTTGAGTTTGGGTAAGTTTCAAAGTTGAAGATGGTATAAATTCCAGATGAGTTAAGTGATAGAAAATATACAAGAGTGAAGAAGAAGAGAGATAAGAGAAAAGAGAAAATATAGTTTGGTGCGACATTGATTCTATTCAGTAAGTGTGTGTGTTGTGAGTGTGGGAGATTAGTGTGAAGCTTAATGTTGAGTTTCTAAATGCAATGAGTAGAAGATGAGCTCTATCATTCATGAAATTTGATCAAGTGATTATGGTGGAATCCTTTGTTGCATTGGGATTTTATTCTCTCTATGACAAGTCTTCTTTGTATTCTTTGTATCTCTATGGTAGTGAGCCCTCTGAGTTGTTAGCCTTGTTGGACAGTGAGTCCTTGTTATGGATAGTGAGTCCTTATTTTTGGAAGCGAGCCTTATTTCAAGGAGTGAGCCTTTTGTAATTGGTTTTGATATTCTCTATAGTGTGAGTTAATCCTAACCATGTTTTTTCCCTCATTTGGTTTTCCATGTAAATCTAGTGTTATTGTGTTTGTGTTGGATTTAAGCTTCTGCATTGGCATTTGATGATTAATAATTTAAGTAGTATTAAGTACTAGTTTTGGTGATTGAATTAAAGGTTTAATTCTATGACAATTGATTCACCCCCCCTCTTAGTTGTCCTATTCAACAAAATTCTTACCTCTTCCACATAATTTCTTTTCATAGAAGTACTATTGCACTCAACAGTGTATGCATCAAACTTATATAATGTGCCATATTTGACACCTCTAGCAATCACCATAGAACCTATAACCATCTTGCATCCTGCATCAAAAAATACTGCCTACACACATAAATATTTTAGTTTTCTCATAGTTAATAAAGTTTGTACTAATCTAGGGATATGCAACTCACCATTAATCCTTTTTATTCTACCATCAAAAAACCTAATTCTAAATTTACTATGGCCAAAAATATTTAAATAAGAGTCACCACTCAAGTACACCTTACTCCATCAAATTATTCATATTCAAAAGACCAATAACTATTAAAGGTCGGATGGAAAGATACACCTAAGTCAATTAACCATGCATTATTACCTGCATGAGTTGCCAAAGCTACAATGAATGCATCGCCTTCTTTCTTCTCAAACACATTTTTGCAATAGTGACATGAATACATACCAAAAGGTACCTCAAGGGATGGTGAAGGATGTCTTATATTGATTTTCTAGGTTAATATGAGTTTGGTTGTAGCTATAGAATCCATCCATAAAGGATAATAAGGCATGGCCTACATTTGAATCTACAATTACATCGATATTAGGCAATGAAAATTCATCCTTAAGAGAATCCTTATTGAGATCATGGAATTATATGAAAATGTGGGTACAACCATTAGGTTTACTAATGGTAACTATATTTGATATCCAAGGTGAATAGTCAATCAGATGGATAAAGCCAACGTTTAGAACCTTTTCAATCTTAGTCTTGAATAATAAAGTGACCTTGGGATTCATTTTATAGATCTTTTGTTCAATGGGCTTGGCATCGAGACATATAACAATATTATGAACTATCATAGATTCATCAATATAGGGCGTGTCCTCATACAACCAATTGAATATATCAAGATGAGAATGCAATAAATCAACATCTTATTTAGACTCTTCTAAAGAGAGATATTTCCCAATCTTTATCACATTTTTAGAAGATTTAGGATAAATGAGAACATCATAAGTATACTCTTTAAGGAGAGTACTATGATCTTTAGGATGAGGTGTAGGAGTAATATTATCTATATTAGATAAAGGGTGAACCATAGATTTTAAGGTGCATGGAATGCTATGTCTCTTTGCTCAATTAGGGTCTTTCACCTAAAGGAAAAAGACAGATCCCACAACACAAAATCTAGGTGGTTCACTCAATCTCAGGTATGTATGATGAAATTATTTCTAAACACAATGATCTAGATGCATCAAACTAATGAACACTATTGATTATTGAATGGAAACTAAAGAAATATAACTTGTTTGAAAACACATTGTGTAATGCAGAAATGGACTAGAAATCAAAATTGAATCTAGAAGAGAATGAAACTAAAAGTGTGCACCTGAGAAATGGATGGAGATTGGAAATGACTTCTGAAATGTTGATAATCCTAATTTTTAGGCTTGGTGAGACTCATTTTCCATTCTGGGTGAATCAGTCCCAGTTCTGTAAAACTATTCTGGAACCCGTTTCAGACAAATGGGTGTCTAAAAGTGCAGAAAACCAAAAACAAGCCTGAAAGTGGGACTCATTAGCCACCCATGGAAAATGAGTCCACTTTTGAATTTCTAAATGTTCAAAGGTGGAAATAGGAGCCTTCGGTCTGTACTTTCTACTTCTTCAAGTGTCCAATTCTGAAACTATCAAATTCAAGCCTGAAAGTGAAATTTTGTAGGTATTTTGACTTATCCAATGAAGAGATGAATTGAAAAACTTTCTAATGCAATATTTAATGATTTCTAAGCCCCTAAGATGTCTAAATCTACAAACAAACAAGACAAGAGAGAGAAATGTTGAATGTTAGGGCATGGGGGTTTGCCTTGGTCAAACCCCTTTTAGGTAATTAAACCAAAATAGAGAAATAACATAATGAAGCATGCAATAATGGATTCAATACCTTTCCATGATGTTTGATCTTGAATTTATACAATAAAACATGAAGAATCTACCCTTGAATGTTTGAAAATTGCTATCTTAATGACTTGAAATGATGAAAGGTTCCCTAATTTGATTGACTTGAGATGGAAGAATGACGGATGAATAATGAAGAATGGTTATGATTTAGGGTTTAGAGAGTTGATTTTATAGGAAATTCACCTTATTAGCCCATAAATTGGATCCCCAAGGCCGCCATGAAAGAATATTAAACTTAATTTCTAGTCTTTCCTCTTCAAAACTCAAAATTAACCCAAATGGGACTCATTCACCACTTTGGGCGAATCAGTTTGACCTAGAAGGGACTCATTCACCACAGGTGGTGAATTAGTCCTAGTGGGGCCCATTTTCTAGCTAGAATGCTAGGAAGTTAAGAAATAATTTTTATATTACTTTGTCAGGTATTTCATCAAATATTGCCTCAAGATGCACAATATGGGGTAATAGGGGCCTATTAGTGATGATGCAAAGCTCAATTAGGGCTTGGGACACGAAATTTAATGTGAAAGTGTGATTAAATACACTTTAGAACACTAAAATGAGGTCCACATAGCCTAGGAAGGCACAAGAACCAATGCGGATGTGCAAGACACATTACAACACTAGTTTTTAACATTAAGTTTATTTTATGAGCCTTCTAGATTGATGTGATGATGTAGTTAAATATGTTTTATAATGTTGAACTAAGGAAAATGGGTTCATTAAGACTATAAAAGCGTGAAAGTCCTTTACAACACTTTACAACACCTTTACAAGACATTGTTAGATGCATTTGAAAGGGTCCAAGACCTAGTGTGGATGTGAAAAACACCTCACAACACCAAATCAAGGCCTCATTAAGTTCAATTTATCATTAATTGTTACCAAATCAAGAAAGTTTCCTTTTTTCTATGGTACATTTAGCCCCCACTTTAGTGAGAGGATGAACTTGCTTCAAACTCACACTAAAGTAGAAATTCAAGAGAGATCCAAGTGTATAGATGCAAATGACAAAGAATGACAAATATCAAGAAGGAAATCAAGCCCCCAAGATCCAAGATCTTATGTCAAACCATCAAGATACATAATCATACAATGGAAAGAACTAGGAAGAAGAGAAAGATGAAAATGAAAAGGTGGATCAAGCTCCGATTGTTTGTCCAACTAGTTATGGATCAAATCTAAGTTGTTTGTCCAAAAATAAAATGCATACTCACTCTGGGGCAATGGAACTATTGGTTGTTCGTCAGGTAAGAAAGCCCAAAAGGTGAGAAACATACACTCGACTGGTATGTACTCACAAACACATAGGTGGCTATGGGGAAAGTCATGCCTTGGAATGGGCTTCCCGCTCAATCATACCAAAGTTATACCTCCTGATAACTTTAATAAAGGTGCCACAAAGGAAAATTATTTTCGAGCTCTATGAACTAAGAAAAACTTTGTATGCTTGACACTCATAGACATTATTAATGCAAAATAGTGCAAGGATTGTTCAAAGTGATTTTGCTTAGTTTGTGCAATGTCCCATCTTAGGGAACATTGTGCCTAATGCTTCCAAGAGAGGAAAAGTGCAAATGGTCTCATCTTGTTCCCAAGAGAGGATAAGTGCAAGGTCTCATCCTAGGGAACATTGTACCAAATGTGTCCAAGAGAGAGAATCACAAGAAAAAGAAAATCACAAAATGAAATGTGAGTGGTGATGTATGCCTTGACTTTAAAGTAGTTGTGAACACTAGTATTGTGAGCAATTTCTTTAAATTAGAAGAAGAGGACATGAGAGCTTACACGGAAAGCCCTATGTCGGGTCATATGCTTTTAATAAGCTATGTCATGAAAAAGGGAAGTATGCCATATGCAAGCCAAGTTAAGGCATGTCGTCCACATCCCAAGCTTGCTTTTATGTATTCATGAAAGGTTAATGACTAGTCAAAGAAGGAAACCACAAGTGACACATGAGGATAAGGCTACATAACCCCTTGCCCCCACTAAGTGCAGGACAAGGGTGAGACAAAATTATTGATGAAAGAAATGGTAGGGTGAAAATATGTATCAATTAGAGGAACTAGGTGCCCCAACATGAGGAAGCATACCAAACTCCTTAAGATGTTGAATTTTAAAACTCAAAGCCTTACATTCATTAGTGAAGTGACCATGAATTCTATGATATGCACAAAATGAAGTATTGTAAGAGCATTTATTTCGAGTTCTAGGGGGAAGGGTGATCATGTGATCTTGGAGGAGTCTTAAAAAGATTCCCTCTTGATCAATGGTAGAAGGCGGTCTTGTGGTTTACGTCAAAGATACATTTTTCTTAGCATTAGATGTCATACTTACACAAGTTTCTCTAGATTGCAAGATTTTATTCTAACTCGTATAGGAGGAGGGAAAATATATGGAACTAAAATCATTGGTTTCTTGCAATATGACATTGACATTAAGTGAATATTTTATTGTTTGGATGGCTTGTAAAGGAGAGCAATCAAGACCACTAGTGTCGAGGAGTTTAGGATGGATGACTATTAAGGATGATTTAGGAGTATGTTGTGTGAGATTGTGGATGTTGAGTGAAGGCTTGGTGATCTCTATTAAAGGAAAATAACCAAGACCATGAGTGCTTTGTTGTGTGATAGGGGGTTATGTGCAAGATCATGATGGTCCAAAAAGTGGTCATATGATGGGTATGTGGATGACAACTTTTTTTACCCAAAATTGATGAAACGAAAAGGGTTTTTAAAGGAGATTCTAAGCTTTCCACCAGCCACAGAATTATGCTTTTACTTTGAATTTAATGAATAATTATTATTCATTTTCTATGAATTATGACTAAGTCCTAATTAATAGAGGTGATTAAGCGATCTATAGATTTCAAACAATATCACATTTTTTAATCTGAAACATATGCCACATTCTATGCTTCACATACTATAGGTTAACAAAAAATGAATTTCATGAAGTTTTGACCATGTTAAGGTGGTTAGACATACGAGTTTTTTTAATTTTTTAAAAGTTGTAATAAAAAATTCATAATTAATTATTCACTTGGAAAAAAATTACAAAAAATGTGCATCACGTTGGGACATGAGTCCTCTACTTATATCTAAAATATTATACAAAAATATTACATATTTAATTGTGGTTAGGAGAGGTCAGAAAGATGCCTACTTATTTTTTCCCTAAAATTTAAATACTATTGTGTTGAAATTTCAAATTTTCACCAACTAGATTTAAAAAAAAAAAACCTAGTAGTTTAGAAACTTCATTCAATTTGCTACAGATTCTATTCTTACATAAATAAAATAGATAACTTATTCAAATTTTTACATCAAGTTGCCTAACTCTGATTTTTCTAATTTTTTTGCCACTTAAGGGCCTATTTTTTCCATGATGATCCTACACATACCCAGGGTCTATAGGGTTACAGATACCTTGTTTGTTAGCACCACATCCTTTTCCACTATAGCCAAGTTATTTCAAAAGTTCATACCCTTTTCCATAAAGCTTTTTCATTTCTTTGGGATTAGGTGGTGGTTGGTGATAATCGTCGTCAAAGGTGGTTGTGTAGTTTGGTGTGCTATCTAAAGTGGTTGAGGTGGATTCTTTCAAAAGGTCGTCTGAGTTTGGTGTTGACATGACTGTTGTGTCTTTTCCCATATTTGAATCTTTGTGGATGATTTTGTATTCACCCATGAAGTCATGTTTGAAATCCAAGGAACCCCAATCATCTTCTAAAAGCATCATGACTTGTTCAATATGTTGTTGTTTGTTTGTTTGTTGTTTGAGTTCCACTTGTGTTATTGGTGTTAATGTATTCAAGGAGTTCTCTTTGGCTTTCTCAAGTTGCAAGACACTATAAGGCTCATGATCAACGTCAAGTGTGCACACTTTGTTGTTGTAGATGTATTTCATTTTCTTATGAAGAGTGGAAGGCACACCATTCATTGCATGAATCCACGACATGCCTAGAAGAAGGTTATATGAAAGATCATGAGGCATAACCTGGATTTGTGTGTTCAATGTGACTTCTCCAACTGTAATAGGTAAGGTGATCACACCAAGCAATGTCTTTTCAACATTTCCAAAGCCCTTAGTAGATAAATATGTGGGTTGAATTTTTGACTTATCCACAAGAAGCCTATCCAAAAGGTTTACGCTACACACACTAAGGGTTGAGCCATTATTGATATGGTTTCACTGTATCCCTATCCAATTGTATTGAGCAATGATCATGAATGCTTCATTTTTTTTTTGCACATCCAAAGTGGGGAGCTCACTTAGGTGGAAAACACTGTCAACATTTATTCCTTGGATCATGGTGGTTATGTTAGTTGGTTGTGCATTAGAAGGGACATGAACTTCTTGCAAGGTTGCTTGGATCATGTTGTGATAGTGATGGGATGCTTCAATAAGATCCCATAAGGATATCTTAGCAGGAGTATTCTTTAGTTGTTCAACAAGATTGTACTCTTGAATGTGTGAATTTAAGCGAGGATCTCTAGGAAAAATGGGATTTGGCAAAGGTAAGGATGTTGGTGTGGGTTGTTGTGGTTATGGATTATTTCTAGTGCTATATGAATGAGCAACAGTATTATGACTTAGTTGCTATGAAACATTAGTTTGAGGTGGGTAAAGAGTAAACTCGAGTTTGGGTGGAGGTGAAGGTTTATGTGACAGTGGGTAATGGATGAGTTGAGGTTGAATAATATTAACATCCTATGGAAAATGAGAGTCTAATAGGGGCTTTGCATTGTCATGTAAGGGAATAATATTATAATTGTAAATGTTAGCCTTTTCTTGTATCATGATATCCTCCCTAGAAGGAGAGGTTTTAGGAGAACCACAAACCACATGTTTGTGACATTTGAGGGTTGGTTCTTTTAAATGGACTTCATCACAAGTAAGGGAATGATCAATGATTGAATTTTTTTGCTCAATAAGGTTTTCCTTAGGTGAAAGGGGGCAATTAAGATTCTCATGACTCTCATTGGTTGTATTTTCTAACAACAAAGTATCTTCTTCACAACTAGGAGAGATACTAGGAGAAGAAAAAATGTAATTATCATGATCATTTACGACTTCATTCGTGTGTTCCCTAATGTCTTCCAAAATAGTAGAGGTAGGGGAAGGATCATAAAGAGGGTTGTTGTAGAACAACATATCTTCATCATTTATA
>VDFB02105809.1:0-21181 GCA_007258455.2 Sequoia sempervirens
TCTTGAAAGGTAATTTTCAACAAGTTACTAAAATCACCCCAAGGTCTCTTAGGTGTCAAGTCTTGACAATGCATAAACAACTCAGATAATATGTGAAAATCCTGGTAATCACAATAGGACCTTACTACAAGCGAACTGTATCCTTCCAACTTATCGAGATTTTTACCAATATTTTGATCTTAAATCCTAAATCTAACCGAATAATAGAGAAACAACAAAAGATGAGGGTGCAAGAGAAGTAATGAAATCTAGACTATTTCTAAGATGAACAATGCAAATGATAGATTCCTAGAATGGACCAATCTCAAATAACAAATTCCTGCTTAACCCACAATGCAATATCACAAGAAAGGTGCAATCTTCTAAGGCATACAGATTTTCAAATCATAGACATTCATCGACAATCGAACTAAGCACAAATAGATGTATGGTCCAGGTTGACTTCACCAACCTACTACAATCAGATAGTTACTGGGAGTATAGACCAGAGATTGCTACAAACATTCCAAGCATAAAACCATGAACATCATTCACCAAATTAATCTAATTCTAAATCTAACATCAAATCTTATATCTTCAAGCAATTTCAAAAAATGGAACAACAGGAACCATACAGGATAAAGTAACATAAAAGAATTCACCAGAAAACCACAATGCCTTCAATTGTATTAGATCACCAAAATGTAGCAACAATTCCACTATTCTGTGTTACAGCACTTGCTTCAAAGAACTAACTACTATCTCTACTATAGAATGCCCTAGCTCTTTCTTAATCTAGCTTGTCTCTATTATCTGTCTAACTAACCCCTTACAAATGAGGCACAAATGCCATTTATAGAGAATCCTCAAACATGTCAGCCCAGCCAAACATTTACAAAATAGCCAAAACAAGTCGGCCTCAGGAATTTCAAAATAAGGCACACATTAAATGTCGATACATCATCAAGGTTGGCCAAAACACATTCCCCAATGCAGCTTGGATCAACAGATGCCCTATAATAATAGGGAAGCACAAATCTCCAAGTTGACATCAATTGCTGCCTCCCTTATCTTTGTTCTGATCCAATGATTCATGAACCTTCAAAAACACTTTATCCAACTCAGCAATAGGTGGCAAGGGTAGGATTCTGAGATGACATTCAATTGATCCAATTTCTTCCTTTGACCGCTTAACTGTTGTATCCCAGTCACCCTTATATGCTAAGTACTTATCCACGATAGCCAGATAAGTAGCTGCATCATCCAATTGGTGCCCTATCATAGAGTTTTCAACATCAGGGGCATAGACATCATGCCACCATTCCCTTAATTGATCCAAACTCAGATATTTAGGAGGGATCTTCCTCCTGCCAGTCATTATTTCAAAGAAAGCAATGCATCCATCATAAACATTGGTTAAATCACCATCCATCTGCTTCTTCTATTTATAGATCTTCTTGATGGCTTTCTATCGGATTTGCAAGGCTTAAAACCACTCCCAAGGTTCATTAACCCTAGATGAAGGAAGGATTCCATCAGTAACCAGCTGATCCTTACCATACTCCATGATTGCTTTAGTTTTCTGCAATAAGAGATCAACGTCCTCCTTATCCTGAGATAAAACATGATCTAATAAATCTTTAGCCCTTATTGCATCTTTTCCAGTTGAAAGGATTTCCTTTATTGCATCATCTCCTTTAGTCTGTAACTCCTTCAACCAATCTATTGTAGCCATGGTAGAAGCTTTCATCTTTTCTATTTCAGAGATGGTCTCCTTCGGCAAGAAACCAACAGTAGCAGAAGAGGATGGGTGAAAAGACTGCAAAGGCTTCATTAAATCTTCTAGACATTTCCTTAGCCTTTCATTTTCCCTCTTTAGCTCATGTTTGGACTGTGTTTCCTTCCTCAATCTACCAATGATCACTGCACTAGACCCCTCATATTCTTCAATATCTTGCTCCATAGAAGAAGGCCCAAGATTGATAGTCTGTACATTATAATCCTTCCCGGTGACCTCATCTCTACTTTTATCAGCAGCAGGGGTAGCAATATGACTAACCCTATTACTATCCTCATCTCTTTCAATCTTTGAGACCACCTTGGCTTCCTTCTTCTTCTTACTCTTTCCAATCTTAGCCAACATCTCATCCCAGTTGAGAGGAGTGTCCTCAACAATGACCTGATTTCTTATAATCTCCTTATCTAGCCAATCCGGAACAGTAGGATCGATCCGGATTTCATCCTTCTTGACCCCTTCATGTTGATCCAATGTCTCATCCTTTTCCTTGTTAGGAGATTGATCACCTTTGCTTTCCAGTTCTAGTTCCTCTTCTTGCAGGGGTGATGGAGTCTTAGCATGAACATCCTCCTTCTCAGGGGATCTGTTATCTTTACTACTCACAGGAGAATCCTCATATTGCACCAGCGGAGAAAGATGCACTTCTACATGTCCTGCCTCAAACTCATCAGCTGTGCCATAAAGTTCTCCCTCCTTAAATGGTTTTGCTTCTTCACTAGTCTCATGCTCTCTAGGAGTTGTCTGCTCAGGCATACCCGATGGAGGAGAGGTATCTTTCTGTTGTTCTATAGTGGATGCCATTGGAAGAGGATCTATTTTTTGCTTGGTCTCCTTGGGAGATGGAGTTCTTGACCTTCTTGAATAGACCCTGGTTTTCTCTCCTGAACTCTCCACATCAACCACATGAGGATCCACCTTATCCTTAGGAGATTCCTGACCTTTCTTCTTAGAAACCCTGGTTGTCCTTGCCCTTTTTGGCTGTGGAGGAGCATCTTCTTTCTCTGCTTTCTCAAGTTCCTCCTCTTCAGAAGACTTTCCTATTTTTACAGTATGGCTTCTCTTCTTTCCCCTAGGTTTTCTTTTCTTTCCAGGCTCATCTTCCTTAAGGCCTCTAATTTTAATCTTGAAAGGTGAGCTCACCTTAGCTTTGCCTACAGAATCATCTTCACCGGACTCCTCTGAAGTGGAATGAGCATTCAAATTTCCCATCAGATTGAAGGTACAGGGTACCTTTTCACTTTCCAATTCCCATACTTTATGCTTCAGCCAGGACTTGGTAGATTTCATAATAGGAGCCATTAACTCCTCTAGTTCAGTTATTTCTTTTTCTGACTAATTTATTTCTCCAATGGGTCTGTCCTTGACTGACTCATATGCATGATCCTAGACTAAATTTCCATCATCTTCCAACTGATCAGGAATTAACTTGACATTGTACATTCTAATTACATCAGCTGGAAGCCTAGAATATCTTTCCTTTCTTACCTCAAAATCATCCTTGCTATTCGCCCAATAGTCCTCTAGATCATCCTTATGGTGATATTCTTTGGTGACCTTCTTCTGTGCTTCACCAGTAATATCAAAGTTTTTCCTCTTAGAATGGAAAGAGAACCCATAAGTACTCAATTCCACCCCTGATGCATGAGCTGATTGAATTGAAGGGCAAACCTTAGCTATACCAATCTTTAATGGAAAATCCCCACCAAATCCTGTTTTGTGCTTTTCTCTTTTAACAATGGCATCAAAATCACATATATGTCGGGTTACATCCAAAAGTATGACATGGTTGGTAGGATATCTAGGCAATCTGTACAGAGCAGTCGGACATCCATCAATCCTGATATAGGAGAAGGTAGGGAATTGTATAAACCAAGCTCCATATTTCTTGATCAGCTCCTTGGCTCCATCAGAGATTCTTACATGTTCTGCATTTTGAAGCAACCTAGTGATATGCATAGTAAAGGCATCATTTGCTCTTCTATAGTTCTGGTTCCCTAGGTGCAACTCAGGGTACACCTCATAAATGACATACTGTCTGAATGTTCCTTTTGGATTCAATCCCCTGTATGGATAAAATCTAGCAAGTACATACACCACATAAGATGACATGGTGAATTTCTTTGTTTCAAGCACATCTCTCATCTGCCTATCAATTATTGCACTAATAATCCCTGCCCAATGGTAATTAATACCTTGCTCAATTTTTTTTATAACATGTACCATCCAACTCTCCAATACCCCAGCACTCTTCAAGCCGGCCACCCTGCTCAACAGTGTGATAGCATCATATATATATCCTACCTGAACTTGACACTGTGCAACTGATTAGGCAGCTTGAGAAGTGGGATTTTGGCTTTTCAAGCCAGGAGTTGATCATCTGTTGGGCTTTAGTAGGATCATCCTCATAGTAAGTTCTAGCCAAATCCATATTTAGGGCACACACACATGGTAAGTCTGGCATATCAAATGCTTGGGCAATAGAAACCAGATTAAAATTTGCCAATACTCTTCCATCAGTGCTGACAATCCTCTGTATATCAAAATCATAGTGCCGGACACATTCCAATATCAGCTCGTAGCACTGGACTGCAGGAGGAAATCCGGCCACATGAGCCAATCCAGACTTCACCATCCCCTTGGTCAGGACTGATAAATCTTGCTGAGCTGCCCTTTCCTTGAACTCTTCATATCTCCATGCTCCTACATTAGTGTCTGAGACCTCTGACCAAACTGAAGCTATCTTACTATTAGGCAACTAACATTTCACATCTAGCCTTAACCTTTCTGCATCTGTCACCGAAGATCCCTCTGTGTCTCCCTTGGCCTTTCCTGCCACTGCTTTGCTTGATTCAGCCTGCATCCACAAAAGAACCTCATGAGAATCCAATTATTATCCATATCTCAATCAAAGGTTATCCTTGAAACCATATGGAATCATTAAGATCAATCACTAATCATCAATCTTGAAAATTGGGAAAATGAAGTAATCCGGGAAAATCCAGTCGGGGCAAAATTCGGAGAAGTCCGACCCAGACGGACTCTTGCTGCCAAAACATCATTCATCAAATAAATTATCAATACAGATAAAAGAGATGCATAATTACCATGATATTGATTCATTCATCAACAAGAAATCATCATCTAACCTTTAGTTCATCGCTTCAATTTCGAAAATCAAAATGAAATGAAACCAGGCAGAAAACCAAAAAAATCCAGATGGTTCGGATTTCTGCGGATAGCTTGAAATTCCAGGAACTCATCATACTTCAGGGAAATGGAATAATCCAGGAAAATCCGGGTGTGCAGAAATTCTGCGAACACCTCGGAATCCCGATGACCGTTCAACGCGTAGACCATTAACTGAGTAATCATACAAGCCTCCCTATTCGGATTCCGCAAAGAGAAACCCAACCCCAATGAGACAAATTTCGACTACAAATGGATTTAATTCCCAGAAACTCTCAAATGATCAATTCCTGCAATGAAATGATGATGCCCAAATTTTGACAGCTAAACCTCTGCCATGAGAGCCAAAGCAAGCTCAAAATTCAAACTCAATCCCTCAAAATGATGAAACTAGGGCACACTAGGGTCTCAAATGTTGCGAACAAGGTCGAGCAAAAAACAAGTCAAGAGGATCATGATGACTCCATCGAACTTAAGAAAACTATGCAAACATATCGAAACCCTAATCTTAACAAAATATAACAAACTATGCACCAACTAGGCAAGGCCCTAACAGAAACACCTAGCCACAGGGGTATACCTGATACTTGATTGATAAATGAAGGGATGCACAATACGGATGATAAGACCCGTGGAAGGGTGAGTTCAAACCCTAAATCGATAAATACATGGTCATGAAAATAAACAAAGGCCGACCCAAATAACCACCAATAAACAACTTGAAAGATTCAATAAAAGTGAAAACAAAGGCAAAGTCAACGATGGCCTACCATGGATCAACTCTGAATGAAGCTCGAGCCCGTGGAAGTCACTGTGAATTAGGGAGCCCTAGTGATGAAAATATCCACACAGACGCTTAAGCAATCCACACGCGAATAAACCAAAGCTCAAAATGAACAATCCTTAGCGCTAGAGCAGATGGAAAATGAATAATGAAATCATGAAGAGCACTAGAAGCCTTTAAATTCACCCACATTTGTGCCAGAGCAAATGTACCTCAAGCATTAATGGCTGATACAAGATATCGGTATTGAAATTGAAACCGGAGCTCAAATGAAACTTTAGAAAAGCTGAGCCCAGACGGACAATCCGGGTGAGCACGAATTCCATGAACAACGCATCCTTTGGGATTACAACACAGTCCAGGAAAATCCGGGTGACCCAAAAAATCTTGGATTTAACCAGAAACCCAAATTTCGGAAAATCACACAGCGACCAAACGATGGACAAGGACCCGAGAGAATCCGAGTGAACCGGAAAATTTTGGAACCAGGGCAGAACCTGGATTTCCATTAAAACCCAAGTTTGATCAATTCAACCCTCGGGGCAAGACCAAGGCAAGCAAGACCAACATCCCAAGATCTCAAAAGGATAAATCTAATAAAAACCAAAGGTCCAAGAGACATCCAAAATCAAAAAGAGGGTCCCTACTCCAAGTGGGGCGTGTGTTGCAAAATTGCACAACAAATGGCGACTCTGCTGGGGAAATGCTCCATAGCATTTTGATGACAAACTAGAATCAAGAATCCAAAACTTATGGTTTCAACCCATCCATCTAGCCACCACCTACGGTTAAACCAAAGAACCCACAAGTCACCCAAACTCCTACACTAGGGTCGAAGTGTGTGCATATGCATTCATTACCCCCCTTAGCTGCAAAAGAGACCAAATTTGGTCTGAATAGGCTACATAAAGATTCATACTCTAAAAGCAACCTGGATAGAGCCTCGCTGCTAGTCAGGCGTCCATAGCCCCGACGAGGTTATCACTGTGGTTCTCCTTAATATAGCTCTACTACCAGTTAGGCGTTCATAGCCCCGATAGAGATATTCAGATTCCCCTGATGAGTTGAATTCAGTCTTTTAATTTTCAATATTGTCTCTTTCTTTTTCACTTTTTCATTTCAACCTGTGAACAATGAAGTCCACACTCAGGGCTGAGAGCCATAGTGACACTAGAGCATAAAAATATTTTTCACCTGTGCAGACTTCATAAGGAGCTTCTGCAACCTCAGGCATTTTTAATATTCGAAATGTGAGACCCCAATGTATTCCTATTCAATCTGACTACAGGACTCTTTGTATGAGACACAAAAATATGTGACATTGGGTAGAGAATTCATACCATGATGTTCTAGAAAGATGATTAAAGTTTAGAAAGGAAATATCGAGAGCATCCCACCTACCTTGTCACCACTGTCATACAAATGCAACAAGAGATCCCTAAAAGAGTAAGAACCAAGAGCCAGAGCAATGCAAACCAAAGCGATACAAGCCAAACAGAAGCACGCCCTAACAAAAACAAAGCGAGGAAGCGAAATGAAACCTACTCTAACCAAAGTAGAAATGGAAATGAAAGGCAATCTAAACTAACTATATACAAAGCGAGGGTAGAAAACAACTTCGAGTTGGAAATAGTAGCTTCAAATGCTGCCCATTAACGAGCAATGGAATATCTTCCCCTGTGATGTTAGGGTTAGAGATGACAGATATCTAACAATTAAATGCAGATTTAAATAATAAACAGAGAAACTAAAACATACATAGAATAAATCATAACACAGAGAATTTAACGTGGTTCACCCAATCTGGGCTACATCCACCAAACCGCAGCCATCCAATCCTTTTGTGTCAAGTATAGATCTATGAAATCCTTGTATAGTGGGACTCATTTTTCAATAGTGGTGGAATTAGTCATACGCTATGGAGGAGTTCTAAGTGGATTATGTGTCTTGTTGATGGTGTTTTCTGCATAGCAACAACTCAGACAGAATGCAATATTCTATCTCTCTTGAAAGGTAATTTTCAACAAGTTACTAAAAATCACTCCAAGGTCTCTCGGGTGTCAGGTCTTGACAATGCATAAACAACTCAGATAATATGTGAAAATGCTCGTAATCACAATCGGACCTTACTACAAGCGAATTGTATCTTTCCAACTTATCATATTTTGCAATATTATGATCTCAAATCCTAAATCTAACCGAATAATAAAGAAACAACAAAAGATGAGGGTGCAAGAGAAGTAATGAAATCTAGACTATGTCTAAGATGAATAATGCAAGTGATAGATTCCTGGAATGGGCCAATCTCAAGTAACCAATTCCTGCTTAATCCACAATACAATATCACAAGAAAGGTGCAATCTTCTAAGGCATACAAATTTTCAAATCATAGACATTCATCCACAATCGAACTAAGCACAAATAGATGTTTGATCCAGGTTGACTTCACCAGCCTACTACAATCAGATAGTTACTGGGAGTATAGACCAGAGATTGCTATAAACATTCCAAGCATAAAACCATGAACATTATTCATCAAATTAATCTAATTCTAAATCTGACATCAACTCTTATATCTTCAAGCAATTTCAAAAGATGGAACAATAGGAACCATGCAGGATAAACTAACACAAAAGAATTCACCAGAAAACCAAAATACCTTCAATTGTATTAGATCACCAAAATGTAGCAACAATTCCACTATTTTGTGTATAGCATTTTCTCCAAAAAACTAACTACTATCTCTACTACAAGATGCTTTAGCTCTTCCTTAATCTAGATTGTCTCTATTATCTGTCTAACTAACTCCTTAAAAATGAGGCACAAATGCCATTTATAGAGAATCCTCAAACATGTCGGCCCAGCCAAACATTTACAAAATAGCCAAAACAAGTCGACCTTAGGAATTTCAACATAAGGCACACATTAAATGCCGATACATCATCAAGGTTGGCCAAAACACATTCCCTAATGCAGCTTGGATCAACAGATGCCCTATAATAATAGGGAAGCACAAATCTCCAAGTTGACATTAATTGACACCTCCCTTATCCTTGTTATGATCCAATGATTCATGAACCTTCAAAAATAGTTTATCCAACTCAGCAATAGGTGGCAAGGGTAAGATTCTGAGCCAACATTCAATTGATCCAATTTCTTCCTTTGACCACTTAATTGTTGCATCCCAATCACCCTTATATGCTAAGTACTTATCCACCACAGCCAGATAAGTAGCTGCATCATCCAACTAGTGCCCTGTCATAGAGTTTTCAACATCAGGGGCATAGAAATCATTCCACCGTTCCCTTAATTGCTCCAAACTCAGATATTTAGGAGCGATCTTCCTCCTGCTAGTCATTATTTCAAAGAAAGCAATGCATCCATCATGAACATTGGTTAAATCACCTTCCATCTGCTTCTTCTGTTTATAAATCTTCTTGATGGCTTTCTGTCAGATTTGCAAGGCTTTGAACCACTCCCAAGGCTCATTAACTCTAGATGAAGGAAGGATTCCATCAGTAACCAGCTGATCCCTACCATACTCCATGATTGCCTTAGTTTTCTGCAATAAAAGATCAACATCCTCCTTATCCTGAGATAAAACATGATCTAATAAATCTTTAGCTCTTATTGCATCTTTTCCGGTTGAAAGGATTTCCTTTATTGCATCATCTCCTTTAGTCTATACCTCCTTCAACCAATCTATTGTAGCCATGGTAGAAGCTTTCATCTTTTCTATTTCAGAGATGGTCTCCTTTGGCAAGAAACCAACAGTAGCAGAAGAGGATGGGTGAAAAGACTACAAAGGCTTCATTAAGTCTTCTAGACATTTCCTTAGCCTTTCATTTTCCTTCTTTAGCTCATGTTTAGACTGTGTTTCCTTCCTCAATATTCCAATGAATACTACACTAGACCCCTCATATTCTTCAATATCTTGTTCCATAGAAGCAGGCCCAAGATTGATAGTCTGTACATTATAATCCTTCCCGGTGACCTCATCTCTACTTTTATCAGCTGCAGGGGTAGCAATATGAATAACCCTGTTACTATCCTCATCCCTTTCAATCTTTGAAACCACCTTGGCTACCTTCTTCTTCTTACCCTTTCCAATCTTAGCCAACATCTCATCCCAGTTGAGGGGAGTGTCCTCAACAATGACCTGCTTTCTTCTAATCTCCTTATCTAGCCAATTCGGAACAGCAGGATCCACCCGAATTTCATCCTTCTTGACCTCTTCACGCTGATCCAATGTCTCATCCTTTTCTTTTTCAGGAGATTGATTACCTTTTCTTTCCAGTTCTGGTTCCTCTTCTTGCAGGGGTGATGGAGTCCTAGCATGAACATCCTCCTTCTCATGGGATCTGTTATCTTTACTACTCACAGGAGAATCCTCATATTGCACCAATGGAGAAGGATGCACTTCTACATCTTCCACCTCAATCTCAGCAGCTGCGCCATAGAGTTCTCCCTCCTTAAATGGTTCTGCCTCCTCACTAGTCTCGTGCTCTTCATGAGTTGTCTGCTTAGGCATATCTGATGGAGGAGAGGTATCTTTCTATTGTTCTGTAGTGGCTACCATTGGAAGAGGATTTATTTTTTGCATGGTCTCCTTGGGAGACGAAGTTCTGGATCTTCTCGAGTAAACCCAGGTTTTCTCTCCTGAACTCTAGACATCAATCACATGAGGATCCACCTTATCCTTAGGAGCTTCCTGACCTTTCTTCTTAGAAACCCTGGTTGTCCTAGCCCTTTTTGGCTGTGGAGGAGCATCTTCTTTGTCTGCTTCCTCAAGTTCCTCCTCTTCAAAAGACTTTCCTATTTTTACAGTATGGCTTCTCTTCTTTCCCTCGGGTTTTCTTTTCTTTTCTGGCTCACTCTCCTTAGGGCCTCTGATTTTAATCTTGAAAGGTGAGCTCACCTTAGTTTTGCTAGCAGAATCATCCTCACCAGACTCCTCTGAAGTAGAATGGGCATTCAAATTTCTCATCAAATTGAAGGTACAAGGTACCTTTTCACTTTCCAATTCCCATACTTTATGTTTTAACCAGAACTTGGTAGATTTCATAATAGGAGCCATTAACTCCTCTACTTCCGTTATTTCTTTTTCTGACCAATGTATTTCTCCAATGGGTCTTTCCTTGACTGACTCATATGCATGATCCTGGACTAAATTTCCATCATCTTCCAACTGATCAGGAATTAACTTGACATTGTACATTCTGATTACATCAGCTGGAAGCCTAGAATATCTTTTCTTTCTTACCTCAAAATCATCCTTGCTATTCGCCCAATAGTCCTCTAGATCATCCTTATGGTGATATTCTTTGGTGGCCTTCTTCTGTGCTTCACCAGTAATATCAAAGTTTGTCCTCTTAGAATGGAAAGAGAACCCATAAGTACTCAATTCCCCCCCTGATGCATGAGCTGATTGAATTGAAGGGAAAACCTCAGCTATACCAATATTTAAAGGAAAATCCCCACCAAATCCTGTTTTGTGCTTTTCTCTTTTAACAATGGCATCAAAATCACATATCTGCTGGGTTACCTCCAAAAGTATGACATGGTCGGTAGGATATCTAGGAAATCCGTATGGAGCAGTCGAACATCCATTAATCCTGATATAGGAGAAGGTAGGGAATTGTATAAACCAAGCTCCATATTTCTTGATCAGCTCCTTGGCTCCATCAGAGATTCTTACATATTCTGCATTTTGAAGCAACCTAGTGATATGCATAATAAAGGCATCATTTTCTCTTCTATAGTTCTGGTTCCCTAGGTGCAACTCAGGGTACACCTCATAAATGACATCTTGTCTCAATGTTCCTTTTGGATTCAATCCCCTGTATGGATAAAATCTAGCAAGTACATACACCACATAAGATGACATGGTGAATTTCTTTGTTTCAAGCAAATCTCTCATCTGCCTATCAATTATTGCACTAATAATCCCTGCCCAATGGTAATTAATACCTCTCTCAATTTTGTTTATAACACGTACCATCCAACTCTCCAATACCCCAACACTCTTCAAGCCGGCCACACTGCTCAACAGTGTGATAGCATCATATATATATTGCCAGAACTTGACCCTATGCAACTACTTAGGCAGCTTGGAGAAGTGGGATTTTGGCTTTTCCAGCCAAGAGTTGATCATCTGCTGGGCTTTAGTAGGCTCATCCTCATAGTAAGTTCTAGCCAAATCCATATCTAGGGCACACACACATGGTAATTTTGGCATATCAAATGCTTTGGCAATAGAAACCGGATTAAAATTTTCCAATACTCTTCCATCAGTGCTGACAATCCTCTATGAATGAAAGTCATAGTGTCAGGCACATTCCAATATCAACTCGTAGCATTGGACTGTAGGAGGAAATCCGCCCACATGAGCCAATCTGGACTTCACCATCCCCTTGGTCAGGACTAATAAATCTTGCTGAGCTGCCCTTTCTTTGAACTCTTCATATCTCCATGATCCTACATTAGTGTCCAAGACCTCTGACCAAACTGAAGCTATCTTACTATCAGGCAACTGACATTTCACATCTAGCCTTAACCTTTCTGCATCTATCACCGAAGATCCCTCTGTGTCTCCCTTGGCCTTTCTTGCTGCTACTTTGCTTGATTTAGCTTGCATCCACAAAAGAACCTCATGAGAATCCAATTATTATCCATATCTCAATCAAAAGTTAGCCTTGAAACCATATGGAATCATTAAGATCAATCACTAATCATCAATCTTGAAAACCAGGAAAATGAAGTAATCCGAGAAAATCCAGTATGGGCAGAATTTGGAGAAGTTTGACCCAGACGAACTCCTGCTGCCAAGAAATCATTCATCAAATAAATTATCAATATGGATAAAAGAGATGCATAATTACCATGATATTGATTCATTCATCAACAAGAAATCATCATCTAACCTTTAGTTCATTGCTTCAATTTCGAAAATCAAAATGAAATGAAACTAGGTAGAAAACCGAAAAAATCCAGATGGCTCGGATTTTCGCGGACAGCTTTAAATTCTGGGAGTTCATCATACTTTGAGAAAATGGACGAATCAGGGAAAATTCGGGCGTGCAAGAATTCCGTGGACACCTTAGAAACCTGATGACCATTTGACGCATAGACCATTAACCGAGTAATCATACAAGCCTCCCTATTCGGATTCCGTGAAGAGAAACCCAACCCCAATGAGCCAAATTTTGACTGCACATGGATTTAATTCCCATAAACTCTCAAATGATTGATTCTTGCAATGACATGATGATGCCCTATGTTTGACAGCTAAACCTCCGCCATGAGATTTAAAGCAAGCTCGAAATTCAAACTCAATCCCTGAAAATGATGAAACTAGGGCACACTAGGGTCTCAAATGCTGCGAACAAGGTCAAGCAAAACACAAGACAAGAGGATCATGATGACTCCACCAGACTTAAGAAAACTGTGCGAGCATATCGAAACCCTAATCTTAACAAAATATAGCAAACTACGCGCCAACCAGGCAAGGCCCTAACAAAAACACCTAGCCACAGGGGTATACCTGATACTTGATTGATTAACGAATGGATGTATAGTGCGGATGATAAGACCCGTGGAAGGGTGAGTTCAAACCCTAAATCGATAAATACATGGTCATGAAAATAAACAGGGGCCGACCCAAATAACCACAAATAAATAACTTGAAAGATTCGATCAAAGTGCAAACAAAGGAAAAGTCAACGATGGCCTACCATGGATTCACAAACAAAGGAAAAGTCAATGATGGCCTACCATGGATCAACTTCGAATGAAGCTCGAGCCTGTGGAAGTTACTGCGAATCAGGGAGCCCTAGTGATGAAAATATCCACAGAGACGCTTAAGCAATCCACACGTGAACAGACCAAATCCAATGATCAAAGCTCAAAATGAACAATCCTAAGCACTAGAGCAGATGGAAAATGAATAATGAAATCATGAAGAGCACTAGAAGCCTTTAAATTTTCCCACATTCATGCTAGAGAAAATGTACCTCAAGCATTAATGGCTGATAAGACATATCGACGAAATCCGGAAACCTGAGCTCAAAATGGAACTTCAGAAAAAATTGAGCTAGACGGACAATCCAGGTGAGCACGAATTCTGCGGACAACGCATCCTTCAGGATTCTGAAACAGTCTAGGAAAATCTGGGTGACTCAGAAAATCCCGAATTTAACCAGAAACTCGTATTTCAAAAATCAGACAGCGACCAGATGATGGACAAGGACCCGAGAGAATCTGGGTGAACCGGAAAATCCTGGACCCAGGGCAAAACCTAGACTTCCATTAAAAACAAGGTTTGACCAATTCAACCCTCAGGGCAAGACCAAGGCAAGCAAGACCAACATCCCAAGATCTCAAAAGGATAAATCTAATAAAAACCAAAGGTCCAAGAGACATCCAAAATCAAAAAGAGGGTCCCTACTCCAAGTGGGGCGTGTGTGCAAGTGCACATGTCTCTTGATGCTCTTCCTTTGACCCGGTTTTGGATCTAAATCTATGGATTTGTGACCTATAGGTGATGTCCAAGACTTTTTAATGGTGATGACACTCTTGACAGCTTTGAATGATACACAGCCCTTTTCCTCTTGCTTCTTATGAAGAAATTTACAACCTATCCTACAAATCACATATTACAAGAAGAGGGGAAAATGTTGTGAAATTATGAATAAGGATTTTCCTTTTAAGCCCTTTTGGTAATTAAACCTTGAAATGAAAGCAAATAGTATTGGAGAATGATGAATGAACAAAAGATAATTTTTTGCAACTCACCAAACCCTATTTCTAATAAGGGGATGCAGTGATAGATCTTGAATGTAATGCTTGCTTGAATCACAAAACCTACACCACAATTGTTAGCACAATAACAAACACTTATGATGCAAGAAGTATTTGACATGATGATTGATGCTTGAAGAATGCTCTAATATGCTTGATAATCTTCCCTTGAATGCTCTGGAATGCTCAAATGCTCTTGTGAATTCTCTTGAATGCTAGGTGTGATTATGAGTGAAAGAACCTTGTATTTATACTCAATTATGCAAGAATTCCCGAAATTGCAACACTACAAGCCGACATTAGATCTCTGAGGAATAAAATCCCGCCAAAGATTTAAATTATATTTGATTTTAAGTTAAATGAGACCCATTCGCCAATCTGGGTGATTGGGTCCCACCTTAGGAATTTGAGGTGGGTTTTTGGGATTTTGGAGTTTCAAATGCTTTTGTCAAGAATATCCTAAAAAATACACATAAATAAGGATTGTGGATGCAAAATTGGACCAATTAAAGAATAATAAAGCCCAATTATTTATGATAAGCCTAGAAAAGTGTGAAAGTGTGTTACAACACTTTACAACACTTTGAAATAAGGCAAGATTAATGATAAAAAGAGGTTATTTAGGTGTAATTCATTAACAAGACTTTAGAAAATCATGGAAGTGGTTTACAACACTTTACAAAACTTAAGCAAGGTACCATTTAAATCCATTTAGTTCACAAGGGCCCAAGACCTAATGTGAATATGTTAGGCATATTACAACACTAAATCAATGCCAAGTTAAGGGGACCTTTTTCTGTCATTACAAAAAGATCATAGGACTTCAGGTGTAGATGATATTTCAAATGTGAAAGCCTCTAATTTTCCAATGGAAACCATGTTGCAATTTCTGCTTCAATTATTGGTAGCATGTTTTGATGAATAACATGTTGATACTCTACCTAAGACAATGCATGAAGGCGCCTTAACAATTCACCTCCTTGCCTGTGAATTCCACCACTAAGAAGACCACTTGGCTGAAAAATGTCCCCTTTGCAGCATCCGAATTGCTACAAACTCATGCACTAAGAAATACAAACTGCATGGCTACTTCAATTTCATCTTGATATGCAACAAGAGATAGTGGTAACCTTACATTTCCATTGCTCACCAATTTGGTTGGTGATTGTTGAGTTGTTGAGGAAATGGTATGGGCTTGGATTTTTTTTAAAGGGATAATCATTACTCTTGTAAGTAGATGTCCTATTTGAAGTGGGAGCTTTTCTATTTGTTCTATATCCACTATCACATTATACAAATTCCCTCCTCCACCAACTTCCAATGCAACTATTTTTAAGGCATCTTAAGCTTTTATAAGTTGTGCAATATCACCTTTGACATTTGACCTATCAAAATGCTTTGCAAGACCATTATAAGTAAATTGAACATTTCCTAATTGAGCCTCAAGGAGCCTAATATCATCCTTCAACTTGGGAACTGTGTCAGATTCATTGAAACACTCATTTTCTAATGTCTCCATGCACCCTTCTTTGTGGGCAACACCTTCCATTTCTATCTTTGTTTTATCAAATTCTTATCTTTTAGATTGTAGCTCTCTCCGAACAATGTTAAGATCCTCTTCTTTTGACCATGATAATTTCTTCTTGTGTTTTAATTCCTTTTCTAATTGGTTAATTTTAGTCTTTGGTTGTTTTGCTCCACTTTCA
Organism: Sequoia sempervirens; assembly: GCA_007258455.2. Lineage (NCBI taxonomy): Eukaryota > Viridiplantae > Streptophyta > Pinopsida > Cupressales > Cupressaceae > Sequoia > Sequoia sempervirens. Next base: position 16,253 of record VDFB02105809.1, read on the forward strand.
ACAATTCCAACTATTACTTTTCCATCTACAAATTAATCATCAGTATGTTTTTCCTTGTTACCTCTAGTCTTACCTCTTAACACCCCCTGCTATTCATTTTCATGATCTTCTAACTTCTTTTTCGTATCTTTTGCTTCAAGCTTTAGATAATTTTCTCCCTCATCAACCCCTAGGACAAAAAAATCCCTTTCTTGGATAGAGTTTGGAATTTCTTTAATACTTTTATGTGCCTTTGCAGCTAGTTTTAGGTGATTTTTTGCAATGGCTTTATCATTAGAGTATGCAAATGTTTCTTTTGGCAAGCTCGTTACTAAACTTGCCTAACTTTTCAAATAAGACTTCCATGCCTCCACCCAACTAATTCTCTTTTTCTACACTTAGATCTAGTTTTTCCTTTTCCTTATCATCCATTTCCAATTGTATTTTTTCCATGGAATTGCTAACTTCAAGAATGGTTGGCTTCATTTGTTCAACTACACTTATAACATCATATCTCTCTTTCTTTGCTTGCATAAATTCCTATGCAATACAAAACATTTTGAGTTAATCCACTTCTGCATTGCCATTTTCCCCTTGCACATACTATACATGCTCCTTCCTCAACTTCTCATGAGCAGGAACAACCTCTTCAGTCAATACATTATCTATCTCATTCACTTTGGTCTGCTTCTTCCCAAGTGTTTTTAGAGAAGATTCCTTTTTCATTACATACTTTCTAGTACATCCTCTTCTTTTTTATTCTAGCATCTCATAGAATTCTCATAACAAGTATTTTTGGGACTTTTTTTCATTTGTTGCAGGCAAAGGGATAGAGTTTTGAATTTATTAAATACTTTTATGTACCTTTGTAGCTGCTTTTTTCCCAACTTTGAGAGTGTATTTATGATTACATAATCCATATGTTTCTTTTAACAAGTTATTTGCAACAAGCACGTATTTATGATTACATAATTCATATGTTTCAGATAAGAATTTCATGTCTCCACCCAACTAACTCTATTTTTCTACACTTAGATCTAGTTTTACAATAGTGAGTGGGTTCTAGTTTTTGTAACACCCAGTGTTTTCCAATCTATAGTTTTAGAAAATAGTATTCTAGTAACTAAGACCTTTTGTTTTTATAAATATACTACAATTTGATAAAACAAAGACAATAATGGAAGGTGTTTCCCACGAAGAAGGGTGCATGGAGATATTAGAAAGTGAGTGTTTTCAAGAATATGACATAGTTCCCAGGTTGAAGGATGATACTAGGATCCTCGAGGCTCAATTAGGAAATGTTCAATTTACCTATAATGGTCTTGCAAAGTATTTTGATAGGTCAAAATTCAAAGGTTCTATTGCACAACTTATAAAAGTTTAAGATTCCATAACAATAGCTGCATTGGAGGTTGGTGGAGGGATTTTATGCAATGTGGCAGTGGATATAAAACAAAAAGGAAAGCTCCCACTTCAAATAGGACATCTACATACAAGATTAATGATTATCCCTTTAAACAAAATCCAATCCGATACCATTTTCTCAACAACTCAACAATCACCAGCCAAATTGGTGAGCATTGGAAACACAAGGCTGCCACTATCTCTTGTTTCATATGAAGATGCAATTGAAGCAGCCATGTAGTTTGTATTTCATAGTGCATGAGTTTGCAACAATTCAGATCCTGCAAAGGGGACATTTTTTAGTCAAGTGGTCTTCTTAGTGGTGGAAGTGGTAAGTGAGGAGGGTGGTGTTAAGAGTTCCTTCATGCATTTGTCTTAGGAAAAGTCTTAGCATGTTATTCAAATGTCAAAACATGTTACCAAGAATTGAAGTAGAAATTATAATATGGTTTCCATTAGAAAGAGGATTTCACATTTGAAATCGCGCTACACCTAAATTCCTATGATCTTTTCTCTTTTTGAAAATAAACATCACAAAATGACCACCATACATTGATTGAATTGGTTTCTAGAGGTGGGGAAAGGATACAAATGTGCAAGCTCGAAGCATTAACAAAAGATGAACATCACAATAGATGTGTTCCTCAATTTGCTTCCCACCAAAAGGAAATGCAAGATTGCAGTTTCATTTTAAATATTAATATTTTCAAAATGTTGGAACTAACATATGAAAGGTAATGCTTTACATAAGAATAAGAGAGTGGTAGCTGAGATTTTCTACCATGGCCCTTGTATCGGGACAAGGGAGAAGTCTGTCAACTTCCATTGTATGAAATAAATAAGATGTTTGGAATTTGTGTAGGTTTCATAAAATCATCTATTGACATCCTAATTTGTGTTTTCCAACCTGCAATTATTCAGTGTATTTTTTTTACCTTCATATGTTTGCAACTCCACCCCAAACTCTACACCCTTGAGCATTCAACAAGAATGGAGAAGTGAGTCAGAACCCAATGTGTTTTCCAAATTGCAACTATTATGTGCATTTTTTGTTCCAAATTTATGAAGATATTCAAATATAGTGTTTAATCAAACTAGGGGTTGTTATAAAATATGAAGGGTAACTTCAATACATTGTTTTGTTACAATATGCATAATAGAAGTGCTCATTGAACAAGAATTGAGAAGTGGGTCACAACCTTATGTGTTTTCCATCCTACAACTATTTTGTGCATTTCTACATTGCAAATGTATTTAGAAGATATTGAAATGCAGGAATGTTTTTGAAAGTAATATTTGTTATAAAATATGAAAGATGAACTTCAATACATTGTTTGTTACACTCTACACAAAAGGGTACTCATTACTAGACAGAATTGGAAAGGTAGTCAACACCTATTTGTTTTTCATCTTGCAACTATTTTGTGTATTTTTTGTTGCAAGCGTGTGATAATGTTGGAATGTTTGTTGAAAGTAAGGGTTGTTATAAAATATGAATATGAACTTCAATACATTGTTTTGTTACACTCTACATAATAGAAAGTGCTCATTTAACAATAATTGAGAAGTGAGTCACAACCCTATGTTTTTTCCATCCTGCAACTATTTTGTGCATTTTCTATTGCAAATGTATGTCGATATTGAAATGGAATTTTTGCTAAAAGTAAGGGTTGTTATAAAATATGAAGGTCAACTTAATACATTGTTTTTTTACAATCTACATAACAAAAAGTGCTCATTGAACAAGAATTGAGAAGTGAGTTACAACCCTATGTGTTTTCCATCCTACAACTATTTTATGCATTTTTTGTTCCAAACATATGACAATATTGAAATGCAATGTTTTCTGAAAGTAAGGGTTGCTATAAAATATGAAGGTAAACTTCATAGATTGTTTTGTTACACTCTACATAACAAAAAGTGCTCATTGAACAAGAATTGAGAAGTGAGTCACAACCCTGGGTGTTTTCCATCCTGCAACTATTTTTGTGCATTTTTGGTTGCAAACATATGACGATATTGAAATGGAATGTTTGTTGAAAGTAAGGGTTGTTATAAAATATGAAGGTAAACTTCAATGCATTGTTTGTTACACTCTGCATAACAGAAAGTGCTCATTGAACAAGAATTGAGAAGTGAGTCCCAACCCTATGTGTTTTCCATCCTGCAACTATTTTGTGCATTTTTTGTTCCAAACGTATGATGATATTGAAATGGAATGTTTGCTAAAACTAAGGGTTGTTATAAAAAATGAAGTTGAACTTCAATACATTAATTTTATTATAGTCTACAAAATAGAAAGTACTCATTGCATTTGGTTACATTTGTAAGTAAGTTGACATAAATAATAAGACTTGTGGCATTTCCTACCATTATATGATGGCATCTAGTATTGTTTATAATGAAATTTTACATGGAAACAAAAAGTGTCATATGAAATCTGCAAGAACATAGTCTTATATTTTTTTAATTAAGAGGGGTAACCACTTTTGACCCGGAACTATGAACCAGTGAGGTCACAAACAGGGGACCTCATCCCCAATATAAATTGTCAAAAACTACACCCCAAAGGGATTCAAGACTTGATGGAAAGATTAACAATACATTTTAACAATCACACCATGCCACTATTGGTAGAAGACCGTAGTCTTCAAACATACCAAAATAATATAATTCCACACCATAAATGTTCAGTAATTACATGATCAATGACTGAATGCAAAATGACTATTCTCAACCTCTCTCATCCTCTCCTACACTACCTTTGATGTGCAATTGAGGAGATGCTTAGATAAAATCTTATAGGCTTCTTTGGATCCTTAGCACTAGTAGTGGGGTGATTCCACTTGTACTGATCCTTGCTATTGTACGTGTAACAAGAGGGTTCAAGGAAGTTGCTGCTTCGACCATTACACTTTCAACACCTTCAACCTATAACAAACCCATTAATATAAATGACTATGTTCAACAATTAGTGTATGGATATAAGGAAAAGGAAACATCAGATCTAAGCATAGAGAAAGAGGATTAGTTGGGGGAAGAGATGAAAGTATTATATGAAAACACAAACAACTTTCATAACAAATTTATATAGATGGAATGAAATTATTTATATGTACCTATTGAGGAAAAATACAATTGGAAATAGATGAGAGGAAAAGGAAAAATCAAATGGACCAAGAAAATTTTTTCAATAAAGGTCAAGGCTGATTTTATCCTTCTTTGCCAAAATTGAAATTGAGAAATTGAGCATGCTAGTGTCAAGAATCAATAAAATCAAGCCTCAAAATTATTAGCGACATTTCTTCACACCCACCACTTCCTTGTTCATCCTTGCCCAGTAACATGAAAAATGTTAATGTCACATCAAATTCAAATGCATGCAATGAATTCATTCAAATTATGAAAATACATGTTCAAAAGTAGATTTCAAATTACTCTTTCTTCCACTTTATTCCTCTGAAAGAACTAGGGATAGTGTGTTTTCCAATATATTGTCAAAATCAATATATTCGTAACAGAAATGAAATTTTCTAAATGAAATCA
>VDFB02105810.1:0-48192 GCA_007258455.2 Sequoia sempervirens
AGGCATTACAATCAAAACTTTCTTTCTCGTACTTTCAACATTGGTGATCTTGTTCTTTATGAGAACCAGAGAAATGTAAATGTGTCACCCATCCAAAAGGGAAAATTTAGTCCTAATTGGTTAGGTCCATACACGATCACCTTTGTTTATGGTTCTAGTGCCTATGACCTTTCTAACATGAATGACACACCATTGAAAGAACATGTCAATGCCATACACTTGCATCAATATTATGCGTAGAATTATTTTGTGTCATAGGCATGACACTTAGTTCTTTTTAGAATCAAATAATATTATGTTGTGACATTTCTTCATCAATAAATTCCTTATTCATTGTGTTATGATGTATACATGTATGGTTAATTTATTTAAATAGGAATTAATAATATGTATATTTTGAATTCTATGCATTGTTAGTCAATAATCTCAATTTATCTTAATTTTATTAGATTTATCATTTATTTACATGTATGCAATATATTTATTAATTAGCATAGTTCATTCATTAATTATCATGTTTTATTTATTAATTAGTATGTTGTACTTTCATGAACACCTATATCATCATATCATATTAGATCATCATAACATTTGATTATATATTTCACGTGTGTTTAATTAAATCATGAATATAGCATCTAATCTAACCATGCATCAATATGCATCCATAACATACATGAAATCAAAATCATATATCAGAACACAATTCATAGTCAAACCAAAATCTCATATATATAGGTATGTATAAATGTCTCAATGTACATGTGTTGTCATCAATACAAAAAAATGTGATGTTTGTATACATGTATATGAATATATACATCTAAAAATGATATACATCATGAGTCTCTACATCAAAAATGTCTATACAATATACATCTCTCAGCTCTAGTCGCTTAGAGTGTGGGTCCTTGAGCCCTTTGGTGTTGGTGGATCCGGATTTGAGTGTGATGGTTGGTAGACTAAAACATGGGATCAAGATCAAGATACTGATGAGCATAGTCCCCTTAGCTCCACCCTCAATCTAGAGATTTTCTCTTTGGGTAGTGATATCCTCCCATAGAGTGTCCTCTCTTCCTACCTAGTGTTGCATCATCCATGAGTTGTTGCACTTGAGGATGATCAAGATTTGTGGGGGAGTTGGTCCGCATAGCATCAAACTCCCTCCTAATCTAATCAACCTCTATTTGAAGGAAATAACATGCTTGCTCGACACTCTCTACCTTTGTCATGGTGAGGTCTCGCTTAGAAAGGACGAGGCAAAGATCCCTTGCCCTTTTATCCCATTGTCCCATCATTGTGCTAAGCTTGGCCTCCCTCTAAATGAGCTCCACTCTAGGGTCTCCTCATATGTTTTCCTGAGCCATGCTACAAGCTTGAACATCTAGATGTGGCTCCCAATTGTCTTTTGTAGCCAATAGGTGTCCAAGATAGGACCTCGAGTCTGGACCATTGGGACCATCTCCATTAGCACTCGACTAAAGAAGTCGAGCCACTCTTGTGTGAAAACATCAAACATAGAGAAGGAGATAGGTATTGATACTACACCATCATAATAATCATAATAATCATAAATATGAAATCATATTAAAACCATAAATAAACTCATACTTGGGTTCTCAGCCCGCCAGTCAGTATCCACAAGTGTATCCCTACTCCTTAAAGCCCCGAATGTTCCTTTCATTGTGGTTGAGGGCACCCCTATCGGTACAATTGATGGTGATGGAATCATGGGAAGATTATCCACTAGAGGGAACACTAATATGACTGAGAGTGTTGTTGGGGAGGATACCCACTGCTACTTCCTGGGCCTCTCCTTTATTGCCTCCTCGGCCTCCTCTTGTGAGCCCTCCTCTTCCTCTAACCCTTGAGCACCTAGGTCCCCTTTGATGGAACCCTCAGGAAAATGGGAGTAGGAAATGTTGTCTCCCACCACCTCCTAAACTCATCTATCACCCCAACATCCTTGATGTCCAACATAGTTGGATCATCATCTTCATTGTTGTCCTCCTCGTTATGTGCCACATCACCAATGGTTAGACAAGGGAGGTCTCTAGGTCTGATGACACTCCTGAAGGACCATATATAAATAGGGATGACACAAGGAACCATCTACACCTATCCATATTGCCTCATGGTTTGCTTCCAAGAGTAGGGCATTATGATATGATCATGTCGACCGGCAAGGAATCAATCACGTTGCATGTGTGGAAACTGCATCTTATCGGTGGGCCAATAGTCCATACCCTGATAGGGTTACCACATAGCATCATCGATCCCTAGCTAGTCCACAATATGTACCCAATATAGTAAGTCCTCAAAGCTCCACTTCTGCACCAGTGGGTATGCATGCACTCATGGTAGGTCACCTGTGATCCATCGAGGAACTTGGCTAGCTGTGTGCAGGTGATGTGCTCAAAATGCCACACCTACAAAAGTGTGTAGGATATCAAACTATGATATTCATAATGGACATATTTCTTGAGGTCATGATATAAATACACAAACATGTTGTGATCCCAGATGAATAGGTCCTCTCCTCCATATCCTTGATATATCAAACAAGGCCTACATGCAAGTGGGAGCCTCATTCATCTATGGCCACCCAAAGTGCCACCATCACAATCATAATTCTCCACACCAAGGGAACTTCCACTCATCCTTGCTCCAGCCATCAAAGGTAAATGTGCCTAATTCTGTCTACGGGCACAACCTAATTGATACAGTATAACTGGTCGTCTCAGATGTCTTGTGCACTTCATGGCTCATCTAATATAATCCTCTCCCCTCGAAAGGGGAGGTATAGAATCTAGTAGGCATCAACCAATGTGATCATCATCTCCCCTACAAATATATGGAATGACATAATGTCTGCATCCCACCTCTCCATTAGAGCCATCAACATGGCAGGATGATATCTCATCTTTGGCATCTCGTTGATCTACCAAAGTCTAACTCAACATAGTAGGTAGTGGTCCTAAGTTGTGACATCTCCTATGTGGCTATGTAGGAGTGACAAAATGAGACCATCAATATGCTCCCTAAGCTCTGGTAAACCCTACAAAAACACAAAGTCTCTATCACGCAAAATTCTATATGATCTACTTTAAACATGTCAAACATTAAATTTCTAGCAAAATTTTCAACTCTAACTTTCAAGATGCTAGTGTACCCTCCTAGATGCTAGTGTGCTAAGAGGACACCAATGTGAAACCATCCCTTGACACTAGCACGTGGTCTAGGATGTTGGTGCACACCTTGGACACTTGTGTTGCCCTATTTTTTCCTATTGAAATCAAATGTGTCAAATAAATACGAAAGTAAAATTTTTGGCTTACCTCATACAAATGCTCCCAACTCTTCATGTTGATGTGAAGCTCCACAATGTGTGGTGGTCTCAAATCTCGTCAATGAGGAATTTTTGCTTAAGCCTATAGAACTCTGAGCAAAAATCCTCATTGAGAATAGTGAAAATGACCCTTTTGGGTCCACCTAGCAAGTATATAGTCGAATTTTCACCCATTTTTGAAAAAAATTGTGGCAATTAGGATCTGACTACCCTCCTATTATTACCCTCCTATCTAGGGGAAAAACATGAGGAGGTATATATTTGAACATCTTTTTAGTTTTTTCTTTTGACTCACTAACATCTTCTTAATCATTATTCTCACTAAACTAGCTTCTTCCATTTTGAGAATTGACATTTTTTTATTTTATTGCCAAATTTTCACATCAAATATTGTATATTTTCATTGAGCATTGGGGGCATCATTTGTTTTGGCTCTACAGCCTCTACAATATCCTTTTTTAGGGTAATTATTATACTTTTTTGTACTTAATTTTTTACATCTTTCTAGCTACTTTAGTGTAGTTGATCCCTCTAAGCGATTAACTCACTAAAGTGAGGGAAAACTATAGTGTCAAAAATTGTACCCTAGGTCAATTTCACACTTACACATGGTGCCCAGTGCATTTATGACAAAAATACATAATCAATATTTCATGATTTTTATTTCATGGATGACAATGATGAAGCATTTGTGGCTTGTGGTTTTAATTTTGAAGGAAATTGGTCAAACTACAACACAACACATAGATGCCTATGCGATTTTCAAATGTTTCGCTAAAATTTGATACTCAAGTGGGAATATTTTGTATAGATCATTTGTGACACATGTCCCAATGCCTAAACATGATGTCCCAACACCCAAATGTGACTATAACAACTATTCCCACCCAGTCTATGAACAAAAATCTCTTATATCTCTCATTTACATAAGTTTTTAACAAGTTTCTCAAGCTCTCACAAGTTTACACAACTTCTTGATCATTTTTCTACTTGGAGCTCTCTACTTCTCACTATTACCTAAACCCTATAAAAATTCTCTCACAGCAGCAAGGACTCCTCTTGAATATGATCTTGTCACATCTATCATATCAAGAGAGGGGCCACAACTACTGGTAAATCTCTCTTTCTTGTATTTTATTGATCTCATCTATTATCGTACTTAACTTGATCTCATCTAGTGTCTTTTAAATCATGATTGGTACTCTCCTCCACAACAAGGTTTGTTTCTATCTCACGTCTATTTTATTTTATGTATTCCAATCTCATTTGGTTCTTTGTGGAGGTGGAAACACCAAAGCAAAGGTTTGACTAAGGAAAAACCCTATACAACCCCAAACATTTTTTTGTCGCTATGTGTGTAGGTGTTGGATAGGTAAATGAACTCATTCTAGAAATTATTGAGCTTGATCTATACAGACGACAGTGCGGGTGTGTAGACATCCTCATGACACACTAATGTCCAAGACCGTGGCTTTTCCCAACTGGTATTATACTCTGTATATTTTGCATTTTCATTCTCTATAGATTAAATATTTTTACCATTCTTTATATGCAAGATATTTGAGATTTTCAATTATATTCAGTGTTAAACTCAGCTTAGATTTTAGTTTTAAAGTACTTATATTTCCAATTCACTTGAGCTAGTTCAATTGAGGTAGTTGAGAGATAAATTTTCTCCTTGAGATCTTGTTATTTTGAGGGTAGAAAATTCCCTCATCTACAATAATGTGCTTGTCTTATGCTTTTCTTTAGAAATTTCCAAGCCTTTGTCTTGGGATTCCAACCCAAAGGTTTGGAGTGAGTTTTCAATGTCGAAAGACATTTTTTTGTAAATAGTAAAAAATTTAACATAATCTCAAGCATGCTCCCCATCAAGTTTGCACGTGTTTCAATGTCAAGTCAAAAAACACCATGATAATGTTAACCTCTCTCTTAACTTTCTAACCATGTAATTTTTTTCATGTTTTGAGCATGTTAAGGTTTTCATCTTTAATTTATTTTGTGAGTGTATCTATTTTTTGTCAAAAACCAATGTGGGGTATTTTTTACTTTAATTTCTAACCATTCATCGAAATTTCAAATAAATTATATTTTAAAAAACTAGACTCCATTCTACACATATTTCAAAAAAATGATTTTTCGATTAGTTTTCAAAAAATTTAGGGGGGAGCATGCTCAATTTTTTGTTTTTGAGGATGTGTCCACTTTCAAAATTAGTAAAAAATCATATTATTTAAAAAAATAGCAGAAAAATAGGGCATAAACTACATGGTGTTAGCTAATTTCTCATTGAATTGATTTTTGAAATACTAAAAAAAAGAACATTTTAGGGGGGCCACACTAGATGCTATGTTATGTTTTTTGAAAAAAATAGGACCACTTTGTATGGCTCCCCTTTTTGAACCCCTTAATCTCTACCATTTTCAAATATTTAATTTATAGTTTAGAAAGTGAACTCGAAGCACTGACTCTTTTTTCATTGCATCTTCAAATTTTGAGTGTAACTATCTTCAATTTCCCATCCAAGGTCAGTCTTTCCCAATTTCAAAAAAATGTGACCACTTAAGACCCCTTTTTGGTCCCCCACCTTTGTGCACTTTATTTTGGATGAAACACTTCTCAAGCATAAACCTAAAACTAATAGATTGATTTTATAATTTATTATATTTGATTTTTTCTCTAGAGAACTATATTCATTTTATGGAGACTACTTGTGAAAAAATAGATGGTGCAAGATGTTTCCATTTGACCTATATCCTTCATATCTCTTACACTAATGGTGCAATATTTTTATGTTATTAGTTCTGCCATTTTCAAAATTAATGAAAACATACCATGTATCTCTTATGTAAATCACTCTCCCTTCCTTATTGGTTTAAAATTTCTTTGTAAATCAAGGAATGAGACCCACAAACATGTCATAGTGTATTTCCTTGATCAATGACATAATAAAAGAATGTTATCTAGCTAGCACTTTATTCAAAGAGAATATAGTTGTGATGTGTCATGTTTTTGTACTAGTTCTTTATATGTATTTGAACAAGTGGTGGGGCCACTAATTTTCCTATGTGAATTTCAAGAACTAATTGTGAAATGATAGTTTTTTAAACTAACTTTAATATTGTGTAGGCCATTAATCTTAAAGAACATTGAAATGTTCTAAACCTTTTTTTTTTATTTTGAAGTTGTGGAAAGGATGGACCTATCACTACCATGATGTTTATCACCAACCAATAGCTTGACAACAATCCATTATTAGATTGACAATTTCTCTAGATTGTAAAAAATTATAATACGACATAAGAGATCTTTGTCTTATTTATTTTCATTAGCTTTCAAAACCTTAAAAAAAAAAAAGAGAGAGGGCCCACCAAGATAATAACCTAGCTTTATCTAACTAATGACATAATGGAAAATAATTTCCAAACTAAAAAATTACTTGAGGTACAAAATTTAACCACATGGTAGGTCAATGCCTTGTTTTCTTTTCTTATATTTGCATGGACAATAGGGCCCACTTAGTTGATGCAGCTACTTTTCTCAATGACACAATAATTTCAAGGTTTTAGATAGAGGTGAGACCCTCTTAGCTAAGTAATTCGTTCTTGGGTCACAGTTCTAGTCTCAATTCTGAGGCGTGTCGCCCTGCATCCGTTAAAAAGTTTACGGCGCATTTAGGTTTATAAGGGAATTAAGTGCTAGATTCTGAGTCAAAAATAAAAAATAAAAAAATTCAAGGTTTTAGACATAAATTTAAAATGATACACCAACTATTGATCTTAGAGAAGATCAAATGGTTTTGAAGTTTAATTCTTGTTCTTACATTTTTTGAACAATACTTTGAAGTTTTCAAAATAGTGCATTATCAATAAAATTTCTTGAAGGAAAAGTACTAGGATGCCATGACCAAAACATCAGTCTAGAATAATTGGTTATGTCTCCTACAAAATTGTACATGTAAACCTATCAAAGAAGAATAGAATGCGTGAACTTTTTTGAAGTCATGCTACAAACACATAAAATAAAATATCATGAGGGAGACCCAATTTGACCAAAATGAACACTTATAGCAAAGCTATATAGAGTTCAAACATGACTCCTAGATATTTAGAATAAACAAATAACTTTATTTTAATGTTTTTAGAAACTAATATTAATTTTTAAAATAGATGTCAAATAAATGCTTTAAGACACAAAAACAAACTAGTATTATATAGTGATGGATTTAAAAAGTCTCTAAAAATGATTGACAATAACGTTTTAAAATACTTAAGGGAATTTGTATTATCTATTGAGAACATAAAGTGCTCTCTTAAAATTGGTTATGTAGATTAAGGAGAAACCATCATGGCTCCCTATTATTACATGTCTATTATTTATAAAGAAAACTAAAGATTGTTTATATCAGAAGCTTAAATTCATTGTTACACATTGTAATCTTTGGAGTGCATAAGTGTTTATACTTTGAAATTTTAAATCTTTCTATTATAATTTTGATATAAATTTACCATTCAAAGAAACTTTCATTATTTTGTATGAAATAAAATTTGTCATTCTAATAAATTATGAAAAACAATGGTAGTTTTTCTTTTACATATTGACTATTATTTTAATAAAGGTTTCATCTCCTATGATTATGAATAATGTCAATATTCATTTCAAATAAAATGATTAATCAAATTTTAAGTTTATTTTGTATTTGTTTAAAATATTGAACTCATTCTAAGAAATTTAAACTTGTGAGTTTAAATTGATTTTTTTGAAATGTATTGAATTTAAAAAGGATACAAATTTTTATATAAAATGAGTCAAACCCAATCTAAAATCAATGTATTTTGAATAGAAATAGTTTATTCTATTGAATAATTACTTTGAATTTATAATTTTTATATCTATTTGATTTATCTTAATTGTATCTTTTCAATTTGGAATAAATCAAAGATTAGATGAAAATATTGATTAGTAGGTATCAAGTTGTGCTTATGTTTTATAATATCATTTTAATATTAACCATTTATTTATAAAAGAATGTTAAAGAATATATGTAAATGCAACTAACTAAAATTAATAATTCATTATTAAATGAAATAGAATTGTAGTTTAAATTTTATTAAATGACATTGGTACAATTTATAAAAAAGTAAGTTTAAATATTTTAATATCTTGATTAAATCTAATTTATATGAAAATATTGAAATTAGAATAGGTCAAGTTTATTTGGAATGTAGTTTAATTTATTTGTCCAATGAACCCTATTTTTGGAATGGGTTTTAGAAATCTAGACTAGGAACGAATCGGAAATTATTTGAAATTGTGGATTATAAGTCAATTTAATCATAATGAATAGATTGATTAATTGCTATTATGGTTAATTACATAAGAAATCAAGAGATTTCTTGTACTAGATCATCAAATTAGGTCAAGCTATTGAATACATGGTCAAATGCATGAGAAATCAAGAGATTATTCTTCACTTATTCAATAAAGTATGTCAAATTTTTAACCAGTAAAAATAGTTCATGAAAACTCAAGTTGCTAGCAAATGTCAACATTTTCTTCTATAGTGATTGTGGTGGGACCATTGCTTCTCAAGGAGTGACAAACAATCTATAGGATCCAATAGTTTAATGTAATAATGATATAATGGTGTTACTTCATTCAACATGTCACCTTCACAAAAAAATATTAAGACCTTCCATGGCACACATGTGATCATATCACAAACCCATAAGTTCCCCTTAAATTTTTAAGGTACAAAAATAATAATCATCCTTTTTTTAACCTACGTGGGTAGCGGAGTTGGCTTGGGTCGTGGGTTTGCTCCCCATTGGTTTTGGGTTCAACTCTGAGGCCTAGGCTTACCTGTGCACATGGTTTGTGGGTGATTGTGTGCATCCCTAGGGGATTAACTAGTCTAGCCTCATCTTGCCCCTTCCTGAACCCCAACTTGGCAAATAATGTAAGACCAAGGCAAGGCGAGTTGGGCGTGGGGTTGGGTCATGGGGATACCCCTGAGTCACCAAAAAAAAATCTTTGTTTTATGCAATTATTACATTAGTTGGTTCATTTCAAAATAGAAAATAAATTGAAGGTTCACCAAACTGATAAAAGACGTATAGTTATGTTGCTTATAACCATCATGACATCCCTTCATCTTCCACACTTCTAAAATAATATAAGTTTACATCCTTAACTAAATGACAAGATGGTATAAAATAAACATCTTGTGACATACATCTACCCTTTTTTCATAATATAATCTTACACAAATTGCAGTTTTAACAATGTCTTATTCTTCGTAAATTATTTTGATAAAATGTTCTCTAAATAGTTTCCTATTTCTTGATGCTTTAAGTAAAATAAAAAAACTTACATTTACTTTTGTATATAAAGATGGTTTTGTTTCATTGTGTGTAAATTCAAACATAAGAAGAGGCTTTCATGTGGGAGTAGCTTTCAATTTGAACTATTCTTAAGTGTCATCTATTTTAACAATCAAAATTAACTTTGACCAATAAAAATAAGACAAATATTTATTTAATATGAACAATATATCAAAATACTAGATGATATTTAAATTAAAAACATCCTTACCATTGAAAAGAAAGATGGTTAAATCATCTTAGCTATGGGAAGCTTAAATTGGCAGTCATGGGGGACTAAGTTTTAGTCAAGCTTGTAAAAATGATGCAATAAATAATCTCATTGACAAAATATTGGAAAACCCCACAGCCATTCAATTAAAAAAAGAGCCCACTAGAAGTTGTATTCCATGACAGGGAAAGGTGAAATGTCCGTGAAAGGTACTAGGATTGATAAAAGGGAGAACAAAAGGACATGGCATCCAGCATACAACATTAAACAAAGATCCTTCACATTGACACCACCAAGATTATATTAAACAAAAGAATATCCTTCACCTCTATATATGCAGGATCAGCATGGACAGACGAAGCTATTACTCTTGCTACCTTCCCAAAACACAACAGAGAGTGTGCATCTGCAAATTGGGGGTTCTTGCAAGTTTAAAAATGATAGATAATCATTAAAAGTTCGAGGAGCAACCTTTAAATGTGTCTCAAACAATGTCAGTTTCAGCAAAATTTTAATTGCAAAGTTAGGTTTAAAATTTATATATGGAGTTTGTAAAATATAGTAATTGTGAGGTGTATCGTATTTTTAAGAATTCTTATTGATAAATTGAAGGATTTTTTTGGGGGCAGTGTGTCAATTTGTGATATGAATTATAAGATTCAACTACGTAGTTTTCCAATTAAATTAATCAATTCATATTTAACGAGTAGTGGTTTATACAAATCCATCTATCATGAAAATAAACGGTCCACATAACATTCATTGCATCTAGATGTCATTTACTAGGGTGAAGCCTCGGGACTTCTTGGAAGGTTTTCCATCGGAGACTCCAACTCAAGTGTGTTTAACCATGGAGTTTCCCCAAGGTCAAGCATCATTAGGATTCTTGGGAGATCACCCATCCCAGTACTACTCTGACTCAAGCATGCTTAACACTCCAACTCAAACGTGCTTAACACTGCAACTCAAGCGTGTTTAACCATGAAATTTTATCAAAATTGTATCAATATTGCATCTAGGTGACATTTGCTAGGGTGAAGCCTCAGGACTTCTTGGGAGGTTTTTCATCTACAACTCAAGTGTATTTAACCATGGAGTTTCCCCAAGGGCAAGCAGCATCAGGACTTTTTGGGAGGTCACCCAATCCCAATACTACTCCGACTCAAGTATGTTTAACACTCCAACTCAAATATGCTTAACCATGGAACTTCAACTCAAACATCTTTAACACTCCAACTTAAGCATGCTTGACCATGAAATTTCATACAGAAGGTATTGAGAAAGTATTGAGATGGGTAACCTCCCAAAAAGTCCTTATGCTTCACCACTATAAACAAAAATAGACCATTAACAACCTTATGCTTCACCACTATAAACAAATAAAAAAATAGATCATTAATTCTTCTAACAAATAAACTCTACACAATTACTAATAGATCAACTTTGACAAAAAAAACTACCAGTTCTAAATTAAACAGAATGAAAGACACACCTGGTGTATCTGATCTAGTCCACCATTCTTATCTTGAAACAATCAGAATCGCATGACGGTAGCAGAATCTGTGGTTAAAATGGGTGTTGATGATGATGGATACCTTGGCCTTGTCTGCTTCCAGCGACACGTCCTGTTCGTGAGGTACTGTAAACTTTGTTGATTCCTTATCGTTTCATAAATGCCTCTTTTAAAGAAGGGCCGCCCACAGACTCTTCTTTCAGACGACAAGGAAACATGCTAATTATAGAGCCCACCATATCTTGCATTTAATAACTCTCTACAGCCAAATTTGACAGAATGAAAGATACCCATATGTATATCTGATCTAGTCTTAGTCTACCATTGTTATCTTGATGCGACAAAAATGTACCTGATTAGTCCAAGATTGTTATATTGATGTTATAAGAAAACAATCAGAATTCCATGGCGGTGGCTGAATCAGTGGATAAAATGGCCCTTTACTTTCGTTTTCCTCTATGATGTCATAATAGTGCTGTCGAAGAAATTTGTTCATCTCGAGACAAACTCACTGCAGAGGTTTTCAACTTTGTAGTGTTTCTGAGAGGCCAATTTGATCTGAAGTATTAATATTTTATCTGAGATGTTGACCATTAAAAAATACTTTTACCAAGAAGTTTTATAATAAAACTGTGATTTTGTTTGTAAAATAATCAATGTTTCTTTGTATGATGTATTGGAATATCTATATTTCAGATTTATAAATGATGGTTTGTCAATTGGAACATTCTATGCACATTCAAGATTGGTTTTGCTGTAGATTTTGCAGAGTAGTTTCTAATTGTTTTTCTATGTGCCAGGTTATGACTTAATAATGATTTTGAAGAAGTTAAAAGAAAAATTGGCTTCATTCTTCTTACCTTATATTGGGGTTTTATTGCTGCTTCTTTTAAGATTTTTTAAAATTCTGATAAGTTTTTGGGGGCTTTTGAAAAAACTGGTGTTTCTTTGTTGGTTCAACGGTTCTATATGATTCTTTGAGGTCATTTTAGGAAGATTTTTTTTTAAATCTTATTTGCACTTTTATAATTGATCAAATTGTATCATTAGTGGACTTCAAGATGTTCTCTTTTACAATGGTTGTGTCTCAATGAAGATCATGATAAACTTGAAGCTTCAACAAAAACTAGTAAATTATAATGTGGAAAATTTTGAGAGAGAGAAATAATTTAATTCAAGATTGATATCCATCAGTGGTCAAAAGTTGTAAATGATAATGAGAGAAGAAATTATCAATCTGATTTTTTTTACTTTCAAGTATTTGTTTTTAAGAAGATTTTGTATCCCTTACAAGCTCTTATTCGCTTATATCCTCCTCCTTACAAAACTTCCCCTTCTTGTAATGTGAAGAGTTATAGGTCCCTCACCTACTCAACTTCAAACATTTTAATTTCCACTCTCACACTCGAATCAAGGTATTGTCCCCTTGAACATTCCTTGCCATATTCCCATTATCTCCATCCTCAAAATGAATTTTATTATCATAATTCAAATTCTTGAATTTAAGTCTTTTTCCTAATCTTTTGTTCTCCACACTTCCTTTACTTTTTCTTGTTGAATTATTCTCTCTTTTTAAATTTCACTCTCTTGCCATATGACCTACCCACCAACAAATAAAACATCTAATAGGGAGACATTCATAATCTAGCTCTTGAATCCATGCTTAGGTATTATTGGCTTTAATTTTATTACATGTCATATGGTTTTTCTCAAGGTCATCATCACATAAAATCTAGCATTAAAGGTCACTCATTCTTTTTCTTCTATGGAGGTCAAAGAGTTGAGATATTCCCCAATCGAGTTCTCAATTTCCTTGAAAATACCACAAGTAAAAGAAAGGTTGGATGCGAATTCAATATAGACAAATAGATAGATCGATCGATCTAATAATGGTTAGTATTCTTGTTCAAATACTAGATCACAATTTTCAAGACCCTAATACATATATAATGTTTAGAAAGAAAACTAAGTTAACTCTTTCTATATCTCATAAATAAAAAATATCACTATCTTAACATCCTTTATTTGCATACATCCAAATGCTATTGTAACATAGTAGTATAATAGGAATTCACTCTAGAGGCTTTGCATACTTAGATTTCTTCTTAAATATTTTGATGAATTATTTTCGAAGACAATTATTTCTATAATTTTGAGTTGTTTCATCAATTTTTTAATTTTGTCTCTTTATAAAATAAAATGTTTAGTGTCATTTTACTATAATTTGATTTAAAATATAAAGAGTTTTTGTAAGACTCTAACTATATTATTGTGTTAGGTGCATGGGTTTTGGAGTCAAATTTAAAATATAAGAAAACAAAATGATTGTGTACTCAACAAATGTCATTAAAAATACATTTGGAAACATATGTATATTATAAATTATGTAATTTTTCAAACTAATGAGCTTGTATAAGTTGTTTTAATATTCAATGGTATTTTATTTTTATAGTTGTGATAATTATTTTTCACTTTGAAGATCTACACAAACCATGACTACTCAACAAAGATCACCACATTAGCCTATCACTTCAAAAAGACAAGTCATCAATGCACAACCCCCAAAAAATATCATAGGTCATACTAACAAGCATAGACATGCGGAAATGGCAAAAAATAGTGTAATAACTTAGCACAAATTGTAACAAGATTGCTCTAAAAGAGTAAAGAAATCTATAGAAAATTTCAAAAACTAAAAATACACAATTGATCTAACACAAAGTTATCATATATGAGTAATAGACAATACAAACTAAAACAGTCAAATATATTCATGTTTTGTACATCAAATTACAACTTTTAAAAGATTATTTCTTTTAAATGAAATGTTTGTTTCCTATTTAAACTAATAATATCATAATGTTACTTTTGTTATGTTTCCTTAATGTACCTTCTATACCTTGATACATACATGCTTTGGAAAAAAATTGCACGTACTTCATTAATGATGGCATTTCATTAATGAATCATAAGTCCTATTTTTAAACAAGATAATGTCATCCAAAGAACAAATTACCATACATATGACCGTGAGAGTGCAAAGTGTTAAATAACACCTATGATATTTTGACTAGAATCTCAAGAGGGTGTCATATTGCCCACAGTCAAAGATTAGGAAAGCTCAAAAAAAAAAAACTAAGAAAGTTCCAAAACAAAATAATAAAAAAAATTAAATGTCTTTTTCAACGAGGTGGGGACTGAGAATGGTGTTCTGCCTCTCCCCAATTAGTCATGCCTACAAGGAGGATGTAAGGGATACATGACTGCAAGATATGCACGAAACAGACTTTTTGAAAAGACAAAGAAACTCAAAAAAAAACTACCACAAGGACTGCAACCCTTTTTTCCTTTGTTTCCTCCAAAAAAAACTACCACATGTTTACAAAAAGCTATGTATTGTTGTCACTTTGGAGTTGCTTGGTTTTCTCCCCTCTCCATGCCCTTCTCCTTACCATCGATGAATTTCATACATTTCCATTTTAGGAATATGAAGCTCTTATTCTATTCAAGTCACTTTCAATTACTTCAAAAGATTATTTAAGTTTGGGGACAAAATGGGACAAGCTACCACACCATGTGGGGTGAAATTCCTGAAATAAGCACATGGGTGCATGTTATTTCAAAGGAAAGGGTGAAGAAGAGTAGGTTGCTAGTACAAACAATATAATAGTCTTAATGGGAGTGAGAATTCATATATTCTTAATGGGCGTGAGAATTCATCATGATGAATTGATTTTGAATGGGAGAAGTCAATTTGTGACATCATCTAGAGTGTTTGTTGGTAATAGTATGCTTTCTAGAGGTATTAAATTTTATTAACATCAATGTGGTCTATTTTCTTGTGGATCTAGAAAGGAAGACCATGAAGTATGTGAGTAAAAGGAAAAATCTTGCCATGATTTTCCTTGTGCTCTGAGAACGTAGTACTATAAATTTAGACTATTAGTATTTTTGGAATAGTGTTGCCTATTTATGGTTGCATATTATTTTCTAAAAAGCCATCACTTTTATTTTAGGGATATTTCTGTATGAGTTTTGTTGAATTCATTATAATCCAAATGGTTACATTTTTCTATGACAAAACTAAAATGTATGATGGATGTAATTTAACTTTAAGATACAATTAGTTACATTTGTTGATAACATGAATAGTTTTGGCTCGACATCAACATGTGGCATATACTCAAATTTCTAAGATTGCCTTTGTAATTCATGAACTAATTACAGACTATCAACTATGTCATTTTGTCAATGTAATATGTATGCACTACATGTTATTGCATTTTACTTTCAAGTATGTTGTCAACAAGCTCTTGTGTCTAGTTGGATCTTTGTTTTGGTGATTAATTACTAATGGGGTAGTTAGAGCTACTCCTACAAATGGTAGTGTCAAGCACTATTTGATTTTTTTAAATGTTGACTCCCATATATGGGATACATTATTATTTTCTATTAATTGTCACATGAATACTAAAAACCATTATTTCTAGTTATATGATTAATATTTATCTATGAAACATTTCCATAATAATTGTTGTAGTAGGTCAATGATTTAACAATATCCTATTGAAGGTTTTTTTTGTTGGATTAAATCTGTCAAAAGGTTTTGAGTTACAAGCTTTGTTCCTAGTCAAAATCTTGCACTTGACACATGTTGAAATCATGTCAATTTCTAGTAAAAGGGAAGTGTGAGAATGTTAATTACCAAATGAAGTATGCAAATAGACCTAAGACTTATGTTTTCCATTTATTCAAAAACATGTCATATTTCATGATTATGGACTAATCCTTTAGGGTTAAAATTATTTCCCTTTACCAAGTGTTTGGACCTTTTAATAGAGAAAAGTGGAAGGTAATGTATATTCTTACCTTAAGTTCTTATATGGAATAAGGTGGCATGGAGTTTTATGTTGAATCTATAGTTGTATCAACCTCCTTATATTATGTATTGGGAATAATACTTAATCCAATATTTGGCTTACAATCACATAATAATGTCAAGGAGAATGACTTCATTAAGTGGTACTAGAACAACATAGTACTAAATGTATTTTAATGTTACAAAATTGATAGTCTTAGAAATACAACTCAAACTATTGGATAAAATATTTGACTATATGATGTCTATTCACCTCTTAACAAGAAAAACCCTAATATGAGAACCTATTTGTATGTTCCTTTAGAGATAATCATAAAGTGAACTACATGGGACTTTAATCTTGTATAGAATTAGGTATGTAGGAAATCCTTGAGTGAAGGATGTCTCTATGACCCAAGTTCCTAGGGGAGGGTTTAGGAGACAACTCCAAGGTTTGGGGTTGTTAGAAAAACTTGTTTGACCTTCCCTCTTTAGTATGATTCATTCTAAGGATAAAATTTACATTAGATGGCTATGAATTCAATTTAAAGAAACTTAATAACTCATATCTAATAATGATATAAATTTTGGTTAATAGGATCTAATGGGGTGAACCATGGGTATTCTTATTGGCTACTAATGATCTACTTGTTATATATTTTTGTCTAATTTTTGGTTGAGCTTGGGATGGCATTCATTAGGTTTGTCTATGTTGTCTATAAGAAAAAAACTATAAGTATTACTAAATGAGGTTGGATATTTTGTCTTTCTATCTATTTAGTAAATAATGTGTTTCTAGATAGTGTGTTTTGAATAAAAAATTGAACTAAGTAGATTTATTTATGTTTATGTGTTGACTAGAGGTCAACTCATGTGGGTTCAATATGACTCTTATGTGATAAAATTTGACCATAGACCTATAGGAATCTATGTATAGGTTCATGAATTACTTGATTGTGATATACACATCTAGGTCCTCTTGACCAATAGTTGTAAACCCCTATGATTTCTAGGTTATGTGTAATGGATATAATTGAGTCTAGTATTGGATTGGTTAGTTGGTTGGCACCATTATCATGGGGGTGACTAGTGCCTAGATCTATTTGTCATATGTTGAGGATTAAGTTTCTTTCAATAGTATCATGGAGGTGATGATTCTAGGAGCTATTCATGTTATGATATAGGAGCATTTAGTTGGCTATCACCAATTTTATGTAGGTGATGGATTCCTAGAGCTATCTTCTCTACCTTTGGGTCTAGTGGGATATCACTAGTAGCATAGAGGTGACTAATGACAAGGGCTACATTTGTAGGGGCTAGTTGATATATCATCAATGCCAGGTGGTGTTATATTTTTGGTACTTCCCCTTCTAGGTTGGAAAAACTTGTTATTAGTGCCCTAGGGGTAATAGACATCAAAATCCAATAACTCGATGGTTCTATGGTCCGTGAAAATCTTATTAATGGCCTTATGTAATGTGTTTTGTTACACTTACTAGTTATTTAGTGATGATCACTATAGCATCACATATTAATACCCTTGGCAATTTCACTCTAGGTTTTTCTCCCCTATGTGTTTGGACCTAATTATGCATTTAATTTCCCATTTTAAAACATTTATCAAAAAATCAAACATGGGAAATCAAAGTATGCATTTAATATTTTTCCCCTGACACTTTGGATCCCTAAAAATTAGGAATCCAGTCTAGGGTGTAAGGCACCCTAGACTACCTATTTTGGATCCAAATTTAAATATGTTGGTGTTGGTAATTTGTTATTTGAAATTTGAATTTTAATAGTTGCCTATTGGGATTTAAGTTTTGGGAAATTAGAAGAATTGCATATAAAGA
The DNA here is from genome assembly GCA_007258455.2 of Sequoia sempervirens. Taxonomy (NCBI): domain Eukaryota; kingdom Viridiplantae; phylum Streptophyta; class Pinopsida; order Cupressales; family Cupressaceae; genus Sequoia; species Sequoia sempervirens. The sequence continues at coordinate 18,165 of VDFB02105810.1, forward strand.
ACAAGGATAAGTAATTGTGGGAGCAATTATTATACTTAAAAATCAATTCAAGAGCAGTCAAGAGTAGAATTTTTAGAATTATTGTAGCATTGTGTCATTCAAGCATCATGTCAAGTTTTATGTAATTTTTATTCATTTTTTGCATGCATTTCATTTTTTATCACTAATAGTTGTAGGTATTCAAATGAAATCAAGTCAAGCAACAAGTGATTCTTGAAGGTGATGAGCATGACTTCATTCTATCAAGGAGGTCAGATTTGAGTGGTAAGTTGCAACGAATTGTCAATTCATTACTTGTTTATCATTTATCATCTCTCCCTCAAAAGGATAAGATCTATTTTTATCATCAATTTTTCCATTCTAGAGGTAGGAATACCAACATGGGGTTTGAATTAGGAAATTACTTATATGTCACAATCCTCCCCCTCTCTTCATGTGTGCAAGTTGCAGATCTAAAGTGAATTAGAGGAAGATTGAAGGTTATGTGTTCACCTTAGTATTTAAACCCTATAATTCATCAAGTCGTGTAATCTGCATTTTATGATCAACAAATGAAGATCTGACAACCAATCCTGGAAGAGAGAAGCTATAAATCAGGGACCTCAAGCTTGTGAAAGAAATTTTTAGAAATCATGTGTTTAGTCTAGGACATAGGATGCCCTAGAATAGCTAAATCCAAATCAAATTTAAATTTCGGGTTCTTCTATGTTTGCTTTATGCATTTTTGGATTCCAATTTTGTTTGGTTTGCTTATTTTTAGTTTCTTAGAATTCATTATATAACACTGCATTTTCATAGTTTATATAGTTACATCATTGCATCATATAAAAATAAATTTTCCAATCCAAACATAATCCAAAAGAATCTAGATCCAAGGTTGATTGACTCATCTTTTAAGTTACAAGTCAATCTCACACCCTTACTAATCTAGATTTCCCAATATTTTTGGAAATATATGATTTTAGTTATCTACCCATTAGACCTAGGATTTCCTTTTCCAACAAAACATTTTGGTGAACCTGATTGTTTTTGTATTAAATACCTTCTAAAATCTGAAGCATATCATCTTAGATCTAATTTTAATCTTACTTTGTTTTAAATTCATCATTTAGGCATCCATCATTTCATGAAAAAACATTGAAAAAAATAAAAAACTACATAGAATATTGCATTCAAAGTTAAAATAGGGTTAATTTCAATCATTATCCACATCATAATTGCATTTACAAATCTGCATTAGGCCATATTACATCTAAAATAAAATCTGAAATTGTTTAATGCATTCATTTAGGCATATGCATATAGTGAAAAAGTGAAACAAGGTATTGTTATTGTTGTAAAAAGACATCAAGATTCTCATATCCAGATTTCACACATTAGAATCAACAAAATTTTGCACTTTCAATTTGAAAATTGTATTTTGAATGGCACTTATTGATTGATCATTTTGAAATTTTCTTGCATAGTTATATTTTGCATTTCAAAATCATAAATCTGTAAAATTTTGGAATTTTATATACTGTTAGACTTGCACTATCACAAAGTAGAACACTTAAACACTATAGCACATATCCAAACTTAAAATTTATCAAACAAATATTTCCAGTCTAGGACACACTATGCCCTAGACCTATCAGTTTCAACCTAAATTTTTTATCACGGGTCTGTTGCAGTGTTCTTTGTGTGTTTATGCTTCTTTTTTTTATGATTTTCTTTTGTTATCATTGTCTCATACTTCCCTTTCATATTAGGCTTAAGTGTTTTAAAAATCGTATGAGCTTTGTGACCTAGTGTCCTACTACTAATACCCCTATGAGACAAAGTTGTAGACTTATGACATTCCATGTTGTAACTATATATGTTGTGGAGCCTAAGTCCTCTAACTCTTTTGTGTAAGGTATTGTCAATACCCAACCCATTTTAGACTCAATTCCTAATCCTACAATACCCATGACTACCTCACAATCCAACATTTATGTGGACTTAGAGACTATTGTTTCCCATGTTCTTGAGGAGAAATCAAAATAATTGGGAAAAGATCTAGAGGGTTTTCAAAACTACTTAAGCACTTAATCAATAGCAGGACAAATGATACCTATTGTGGATAACCTTAGGAAGTTGATAAATGATGCTCAAGGAATAGAAGTGTTATGTAGTCTAGCTCAAATAGTAGATGTTAACATCCCTACGAAAGCTAGTTACACTCAAGCATTCATAAATGCTCAAAAACAAGGAGGAAAACAAGTTTCCTTTCCTACAACCATACGTTCTATTCCCACATTCACACCCCCTATTGTAGCTTCGATGATACAATACAATTAGGGATTCCTAGTGGGAATCATTATACTTTTGTCACATCACCCATAACACCTCCATATTCGTCACCCCTCATAAACATGCAACATAATAGTCCACCAACCACTTACAAAACTTTACCATATTCACCAAACTCTCAAAACATGTCAAATAATGATCTTGTCATAAACCAACTTCTGTAAAATGTGGCATCACTTCAACAACAAATTTACACATTAAATTAAAATCAAAATGGTAAACCTCCACAATTCCTCACACGTAACCCATTTTCAATTTCTATCTTCAAAACACCTATACCTCAAAACATAGAAATATATCAATTTGAGAAGTGCAATGGTAAGGGAGATCCTAACAACCATATAGATAAACTTTTTTTGCATTGTGTATCAACTTCATTTTTTAATACAAGATCCTAGGTAAACTCTTTCCTAGATCATTGAAATCTATGGCCTTTGAATGGTTTTTCTCATTACCGAATAACTCAATAAATTCATTCATCAAACTTGTTAGAATATTATCCAACATTTTCAAGAAAACATTGGCCCTCAAGTGACATTAACTAACTTAGTGCATTATAAAAAAGGACCTATGGAAAAGATATCAGACTTTATATGAAGGTACCAATTGCTTTACTCACAAATATCCTATAGTCTTCTTGATGCTGATGTCTAAAGGGTGTTTATAGGAAATTTGCAACCTAATATTTGAGACAACATATTGTTGATGAAGTATCCATCCTTTCAAAAATTGTATGTGGCTCTTCATGATTATCATGTATCAATTAGTCAATATGAGGGAACACCTTCATCAACTCCTATTGATCAATATGAATTCATACCTCAAAAAAATTACCAACCATTCAAAAAGAAAAACAAGAATTTTGTTAAGATAAACACTCCTCAAACCGTTGAAACACATGTCACTACTACAAGTAAAACTCCCTATCAATTTAGGTCGAGAGATAGAAAATTTACACAATTGTCTAACTTTCTTCATACAATCATGTTACAATTGATAAATAAAAACTTAATCCAGTTACTTTTAATTAAGTACATGGATATAGCTAAACCTTTACCTTCAAACTTCAACCTGTAATAATTTTTTCAATACTATCATACACCTAGACATGATGTGGAACAATGTATGCGTCTTAAAACCTAATTGCAAGAGCTTATTGATTCTAATCACATCCAATTGGTTGATTTTAATGATAAAGGAAACAAGTTTGTAGCTCTGTTCCTAACTAGAATCTACAAATTTTCACAAATCCAATGCCAAATCATACATCCAACTTTGTACAAGCTATTGATGAGATGTATGATGATGATGATCCATCCTTTGTTGTTAATGCAATATATTTTCAAGCCCGTAAGGGTTGGACTACTTTGTTACCTAACATTTCGTTTACACATATTGATGCATCCATACATGCACATGATGGTCCTCTTTATATCACTGATTGTATTAATCACAAACCTACACTAGGTATACTCATTGATCTCGTGTATCTAGATAATATGATTACCTAAGAATTCTTATTTGTGCATGGAATTTATAAATACTCCTATGAAAAATTAAAAGCATGGCTAAAAACTCATGATGGTTTTGTTCACCCTCCAATAGGTTCGATAACTCTCCCACTCAAAGTTGGACCAAAACAACTAGATGTTTCATTCACCACTATCCCAATGTTAGACCAATTTTGTGTGAAGCTAGGTTATCCATGGATATGCTCCATGAATGTAGTCTCGTTGGTAATCCATAAATGCATAAATTTTCCATTTGAAAAATAAATATATACAGTTCATCATAGTGGGTTTAACCCTTTGGCTTCCCATGAAAAATTTTCACTGGATTATTGTTAGCATCAACCTATGGAACCTATTAAGCCTCATGATGTTTTCTTTTCATATCATATCAAAATTTCAAAGAAAATCATATAGCCTAGTTATCCCTTAGAAACATCCCACCTAAGGACAATCGTTATATGGTGACTTATATGTTTGTTTCTCCCACCACACAGGTCATGGAAGAACCCATGTCTGAACTGGTTATCCTCCAACATACACTAGGAATTTATGTTGTGGTTCCACCCCTAATATCATATAAAATATCAAGAGATAATTATATAATTAACTTTGTGCCTCCAAAATAAATAAAAAATTATAAACCTAAAGATATAGTGGTTTCCCAACCCTCAGTGGTCCCTTCAGTTCCTCCTCCAAAAGAAGAAAAGAGATTGATCATAGAGAAACCCTCCCTTACCTCTTCACAAATTGAAACTTGTGCAAGAAGAAATATAAAATCCTAAGGAACGTAAGTGTAGACGTCATGCCATAGCTCTCCATTTGGCTAGAAAGAATAAACATTACCTAATGATAAAAAAAACCTTGACGAATTGCCTCCCTCCCATCCATCCTCATTATCACTTGATTGTCTTACCACCCTTTCCAAACCATGCAATTTAACCTTACATGTCTCAACCTACACAACAAATGAAACAAGAACATATGTCTGGTATTGTCCTTAAACCACATATTGTGATAAATTTGGATAGTGAAGATGAAGATGCTAAGATCAATGAACAAGTGCATAATGAATTATCTTTATTGTTCTTTAAATCCATGGATTTAGATGGGGAAACCATGATGATCCTCTTGATAAGAGTGACCCACAACATGTTGAACCTAGTGATACTCCTTATATGAGACTTGTTCTAGTACCTTTAAATAGTTGTTTTCCTTCCACATATGATGAGCAAGATTGGGAAGTAGACAATTTTCTTTAGACTGGCTCGCATGTGCGATACCCTTTGTGTATGTTTCATGTTTTTAATGTGTTTGCTTGCACGTAATGTGATCTCTCATGTTGTGCTACTTGGTGTGTCTTTGTATCTTAGTTTTCTTTGGATGACCCTAGTTGTTCTCATTGGTGCAAGGATACATAGGAAATAAATCTGTTGTGACATTCATCTATTTGGATCTCCATTATTTTTTATGCTATAAACATTTTTGTTGTCTTGTTTTTTTCCTTTTGGGGATTATGCAAATCATTGAGACATTTAGGTCTCTTCCATGTTGACCCAAAAAAAATTTTGTTCTCTTAATATTCCATTCTTTCATGTTGTGTTCGTAGTTCCACAAGTATCTGATGGAATGATGTCAATTCTAAGCATAATCATATTATATATTATCAAAGGTCTATATTGACCCCAAATTTGTGGATCCCTTATGTGACATCTTTGCCTTGTTTGTGGCTTTGTCTTGGGGGAAACCCCTTGTCGTGAGTTAGATTTATTTGCAAACATATTGTTGGCATAGGGTTTTATGAATAAGTTCTCATGACCTTATCATATTGCATTTATCATTTTATTCTACCTTAAAGAAATTTCTCACAGATTGGTGTTTGGCAATTAATTTTAAAGGTGGGGGTATACATTCCATTATATGTTTTACTTCATTTGCACACAATGGACTTAGTGATGTGTTGGCTTGGAATTTTGATCATTTTTGTTTTACCTTAACAAAATAATTGGGACTATAATTCTTGGTATGGTTGACATGGGTACACACCTAGTGAAAATCAGTCGTCACTAGCCCTTGTGTGTTTCTCATTTGCCACCCTTTTAGAAGGCTCGCCTAGTGAATATAAAACTTCAATATCCTATGATGCCTTGGTTCATGGTTCACCTAAAAAATATCAAACTTTATTAGACTGTGAATCATGAATGCCTTGGGTATGGATCCTAGTAAGTTTTTTGTTGATATTGCTAGTTTGTTATTGTCATACCCGCCTTTTTGTATGTTTTATTTGCACCTTTTTTGCATTGTGTTTGATTGTTTTGTTCCCTTTTTATGTATGCTTTGTGTTGTCATGTTGCATTAAATTTCATACATGTATGTTCCTTTTTCTTTATGCTATCTTGCCATACGATCTTGAATCCTGGGGGCTTGCACATATCCCTTAGATTCTAACATTGAGGATTTTCCTCAAGCTTCCTCTAGTCATCGAGTTGATCATGATATTTCATCTTCCTCTTCAAAAAATTTTGAATCTCCTCCTCCATCCCCTACCATGCCTTGTTGGGCTCGCCAAACACTTGAGTTTGCAGGCACTTTTGTTGGGGATCCTTCAAATACAAGGAGGACTCGATCATAACATCACAACATTCCACATTCCTACATCACCATAGCTTCATATCCACAATATTTTTTTGAGGCATCTAGTATTGTTGAGTGGGATTCTGCAATGGAGGAAGAGTACAAATCTTTAATATGGAATAAAACATGGGATATTGTTCCACTTCCTAAGGGAAGAATACTGGTTCAATGTAAGTGGATCTATCAAACCAAATTTTTAGTGGATGGATAAGTTGACAAATATAAAGCATGACTTGTGGCCAAAGGTTTCTCTCAAGTACTAGGTATTGACTACACTAAGACCTTTGCAACTATCACCAAAATGAACTCTATTCGGTTGCTACTTGTTATTTTTGTAGCTCATGGAACTGGGTTGTACATCAAATGTATGTGAATATTTCATTTCTTCATGGAGATCTACATGAAGAAATTTATATGGAGCAGCCACAAGGATTCGTTCAAGATTCTTCATTAGTTTGTAAACTAAGGAAGTCTCTCTATCGCCTCAAATAGGATCCACAAGCTTGGTATGCCAAAATGGACTTCTTTATTCTCTCCATTGGGTTCTCCAGATGCTACTCAAATCCAAATGTCTACATCTTGTGGAAAGAGGATGATCTCCTCTTTTGAGCTCTCTATGTTGATGACTTAATTGTCACTGGGAGAACTTCATCAATCATTGCAACTGTCAAGACTGCTTTGCATGACAAATTTTCCATGACTGACTTGGGTCTCTTGCACTACTTTCTTCGTATTGATATCACTCAATCACCTTTAGAGATCTCTCTTGCACAACCCAAGTATGCTCTTGATCTATTGTCACAGTTTCATATAGCTAATTGTAAGCTTGCACCAATGCCCTTTCTATCTAGAGTTAAGCTTGAGGTGAAATGTTCAACACCACTAATTGATGCTACTTTGTATCATAAAATTATTGGTAGCCTCATTTGCTTGACTCATAATCACCCTAACATTTCCTTTGTAGTTGGCATTGATTCATGCTTCATGTGGAACCCCATGAGCTTCATTAGAAAGTTGCCAAACACATCTTGCACTATATCTAGGGAACTCATAGGTATGAAATTCACTATACAACAAGCATAAGTTTATATTTACTCAGATACATGGATTCTAATTCAAGGGTTGGTGATATTGATTATTGAAAGTCCACCTCTAGCTATAGTTTTTATTATGGTTCTGGTCCCATTTGTTGGAAAATCAATAAGCAACATGTCATTGCTCTTTCTTCAATTGAGGCTGAGTATCAAGGGGTTGTCAATGCTGCCATTGAGGCTATTTGACTTCAAAATATCCTCACTAAACTTTGTATCACCTTTTAGAAGCTATCACTCATCTATTGTGACAACCAAAGCACCATTGAGATCTCAAATAACTCATTCCATCATCAACGAACCAAACACATTGAGATCCACATGTATTTTCTTTGGGAGTTGATTCAAGAGTAGGTCATTGATTTGCATTATTATCCTACAATAGATCAGGTTGTATATATTTTCACCAAACCCTTCACTAAGAGAAAGTATGTTCATCTTCGATTTCTCTTGGGGGTGAGGGAAATCTCTTTTGGGGGGTCACTTAGACCTTCTTCATGGGTAAGTAAGAAGATGAGTCCACGAAACGTGGAAGTTTTTGCCTTAGGCAAAAAAAAAATAATTCGGCTTGCAAAAACGGATCCCACTTTTAATAAGCGGGATCCCATTTTTAAAAGAACGGGATCCCGTTTAGCTTTGGGATCCCGAGCCTAAATTTAAAAACAGGATCCTTCTTCAAAATGGGATTCGTTTTCTCATTTTGGAAAATTTTTCAAATGGGATCCCGTTTTGAGAAATTTCCATTTTGAAAATTTTCAAAAGGATCTGTTTTAAAATTTTCCAAAAACGAAATTTCCAAAAATGGAAAGTTTTCCAAACGGGATCTGTTTGAAAACTATATATATTTGAAACTTCCAATTTTGAAAAATTTCCATTTTAGGAAAGTTTTCAAAAAACGGATCGTTTTGTAAAGGATCGCTTTTAAATGGGATCCCGTTTTGAAAACGGTCCAAAAACGAAATTTCCATTTCGGAAAGTTTTCAAAATGGGATCCCGTTTTGAAAACTTTCTAAAATGGAAATTTCCTTTTGGACGTTTACAAACGGATCTTTCTTAGAACCATAAAAAATGGTTTTATGAAATGGGATCCCGAATCTCGTTTTAAAACGGATCCCGCTTTAAATTATGAATTTTTGACGGGTTTTTTGGCTTTTTTTTGGTTCGGAAATGGCTTGGGGACCCAAACCTAAGCTTTGGACCTAGTTTGACCTGCAACTTGAAGGTCTTGTTAATGTCACAGGAAAATAATGACTTTGGACATATGTTTGAAGACCTATTTTACATAATTTTTTTATGAAATTAAAACCCATTATAGATGAGAAAGTGCAATTCCAAATATGTAATTTTTTAATAATTTGATTATTTTTCTATTTTTCAATTAATTTCTAATGAAACTAGTCCATAAACTTGAATTATCAGTTTTTGTTTTTAATAACTTTTGATCAACATAACATTTTGACAAATGGTTGCACAAGAATAAACTTCAGACAATTCTTTTCGGTTTAAAAAAAAATCAAAATGATAAGTTTAGGTCATCTTATGCGTGGTTGTACACAATGATTTTTCAAAATGACAAATATTTCTAATAAAAATTTAATTTAAAAATTCAATCAAAATTACAAATATCGAAAACAAGCTTGGGTCACAAATCTTTTCCCAAAAGGATTTTGAAAAATATGATAATTTAGGTCAAAATATGGATGTCATACACGTTCATGGTATGGTATAAAAAGTGACTTTTAAACAGTTGGTTTTTGGAAACGCCTATTGAAACTCAATTTTTACAATCTGGGTATTGAAATAAATTACATATTTGGAAACTAGACTCTGAGTACTACATTTTATGATTGGTGACTTTTTTGAAGATTCCATCTCTAAGTGCTTCAAATTTTAAGGTCAATGTGTCAAATTCTGAAAATCAGGGAAAACACTTCCACTTTTTGGCCAAAAGTGGACTCAACTTCTTGCACTCATTCAAACTCTAATGGGAAGGAGTTTTTTCCCACTCGATTTTCTCCTTCTTTTATAGTTGATATTTTATTATGTATCTGGGTACCTCATCAGGCCTAGTATTTGGGACCCATATTTACATCTATGTATTGTATACTTCTCCCTAAGTTTCACTTAATGGGGGGTGTTAGTGTGAAAGGGGTACTTTATCTAACTAGTTCATTTCCTAGCTAGTTCTCCACTTAGGTCCTCTTCACACTAGCTTAAGTTTACATAGGGATAAGGTTGTTAAGCCTTAATGACCTAAGTTGTCACACCTCATAAGATGAAAACACTTATTATAATCTAGTTACATCTTATCTCTCCCCTTGTCCTATATAACCAAGGCATTTCCCTTGTAATCTTAATTCTCAAGCTCATAACACCTTTGCATTCTCTTGAGAGGAATAGAATTTATTCTTTCTTGTCTCTTATTTTTGTATTTTATTTCCTTCAGTCATTGGTATCTTGGGTAGGATATTTAGAAAATCTTATAATGATAATACTATGATCTTCCTCTCTCCACACTTGCTCTACTAATAAACCCCTCAGGGTCACAATTCCTAGCAAGGTGTACTTTCATTCCAAGATTGCTCAAATCTACATGAAATTTTTTTCCAAGCCTTCCTTGGCAGTGAAAACAAAATCAGAAAACCTCATATACCCAGGGATAAAAGACCACTTCTTAATCAATCTAGAATTATCCTTATCTAATTCATCGAACTGCCATATTATTTCCATAAAAGCTAATCTATCTTAAACATAAATTGGTAGGCAGCAGGGTTGCATTGGGGTGCCATATGCTCTGAATATTGTGGAGTTGGTGTGTAGATACTAGTCTCCCCAGTTATGATCAACCTCCTTTTCAGGATCATACTATAATGGCCTTAGCAACTTCATGATATTCATATAAATCTTCCTTTTTGGCTTACATCCTAGATTATCTAGCATACTTAATGCAAGAACATTTTTAAAACTCAAGAAATGAATTATTACATATTGGTCCCATATATGCATCCATAACTGAGCTGGAAACTTCCTTCCTTTTTCATCATGGGTTATCAATTCCATGCATTTTCCCCATTGAATATGATCATGTGTAACAACAATGAGTACCCTTTGAAATATAGACTATCCTTGGGGTCTTTTAAAGCTATCAATTGCTTATGGATGCCTTCTATGATAAATACAACATAATCAAAATTTCTATTGGCATCCCTTTGTTGTATGTCTACCACCAACATCATCATGAAAATAGGCATTCTTATCTCATAGTCCTTTCTAAGGACCTTGCATAGGGAAAAATATGTGTTTATAAAATAGTCTTCAAAATCATCATATTTGAAAGGCTCCACCTCCTTTTGAGAAAATCTCACATGCTTCTTCTCAGTATTCCTTCTTATGTGCTTCAGAAGCCACAGTACCCTATAACTATGCTTATCTTTTTCATAATCTTGGCACAATGAGCTGAAATCAATTGTGACACTAGTGGAAGGGTTTAAGCCAAATATCTCAATGATTTGTTTCCTTGAAATCTCTAGCAGAGGTCATCTTTTCAAGCTTCTAATCATTATGCTTTGACTAGGTCCATGTTTACAAACACATTTGGGACTACTAGTTTACCCAGATCTGAAGTCCACAAATTCAACACTGGTCTTGGCATCTAACTCCTTTTATAAGTGTACTCAAACAATGTCCACCCGTGCATTGGGATGACATCATCCCCAATTTTCTTAGCCATATCTTGTAATCTATTTGTAACCACTCCCATGCATTGAGCGTGTTTTCCTCTTTTTTATGAACCAGGGAGTTGCTTCATGAAGTCATCTTCCATAAACTTCCTTTTACCCTTATATTTTTCACTTGTTTCACTCATTTTTAGGGTTTAATTATGACTAGGGTTTATATACTAACTTATGAAAATATTACGGTTTTATATTTTTGTTAGCATATTCAAAAAAATAATCCTAACACTCTAGAAACCCTTTTTCAATACAATTCCTTCAACAATTTTGATAAAGTTTTCAATTACAAGCACAATAGGCCGCTTACCCAAGAGTTTGGATGAAACCCTAATTTTCTTCACTTGAAATTCACCTTCTAAGAGCTTCGCTTGCCAAATTTCTTGAGTATGATTATAAATGTGACTAAAAATAAAGCAATTCAATGTTTTATCGACATTTGAAAAGTAGTAGATGCACCTTAATTGCAACATGATGACTCACACGTATGAAATAGATCATTCACCAACTAGTCATTCCAATTTGAATGTTGATCGTTGATTCAAATGCTTTAAAACAAGATCAATGGCTATCACACGTCACATTTTCCATTTGAAAGAACTTTTAAGAAAATTTGATGCAAAGAACCTTTGTGCCGAAACCTAAGGATGACAACGTCCTCCCCTTCCCTTTTAGAACTGAGCACATTTTGGTTTTGCGTTGAAGAACCAAAAACACACTATACATAGATCATGTGGCGCAATCAAATGAATCTATATATCCACCTTTGATGTCATCCTCACATCACACTTTGCATTTGTGTTGCCGAGGATAAAATGCACTATGAAGGATTTAAGTGCTACAATAGAATTTGAACACTTGTCTTCATGTTACAATCTATAGCCTAACACAATTTCACTATGTGTTGAGAATACATAAACACGCTGCAAAGGAGCCTCACAATGAAAATAGGAGATGACACATGTCCTTCCCTTACATTGTTATATTCCCATCTCCCTTTTGCTATGTGCTCATTCCTTGAAAATGTGATATGAAAAGTTGATGTGATATAACTACTTTACGGAACTTGTCCCACTATGACGTAGTATACCTATCACATTTTGGTTCTATACTTTAAGAATGAGAATGCACTTTGAAGAGGAGTGTGTTGCAATAATATGATGCCACGTGTTTTTGAAGCAAATGGGCCCTACTAAGCACATTTTTACTTTGCACTCAATATTACAAAATGAGCTCTAAAAGGATAGAGCGATGCAATTGGAAACTACCACCTATCTCATTGTTACTAACCTTGATTTGGAACAATATCACTATGGGTGATCCCACAATACTCGTTTACAATTTTTGGCCAAACTAGACAATGAATTGAATTGTTGTAACTAAATCTTCACTTTTGGGCACCTATAGCTGCTAAAGCCATGAAGAATTTGAAGATGATGCAAACTAGTGATTTGTGACATTTTTTCTATAGATTCTAAATATGTTTTTTTTAATTTTTGGAATCAAATTGCATTTCTTTTCACATCTCCTTCAAAAACTAGTTTTTAATAGTAAACACCATTTTAAAAGAGTGGTGTGTACTTGCTAACACATAAATTTTTTTCTATGAAGGATAGAATTCTATTTTTTTCAAATTTAGATTCGTAACTAGAATATCTAGTGCATGCAATTAGTTTCATAGTGTTTTATTGAATTTTTTTTCTTAATTAAGTTTTGAAGTCAGACTAGTTACAATTCAGACATGGGTTTACTTGCTAACACAACTTTTTTTGTATGTATCAAAATTCTTTTTTTTTTTGTTGAATCAAGGACATCAATATCTAGTGCATAGATACTATTTTTAAATTTTTTTTTGATAATCTACTATATTTCCACATGTGCAGAATAGAGAGCTTGATTTTGATGAAAAACCTATGTTTAATTAAACTATAAAAAATACATAATAAAACCAAAATATATTAAAATTATATTCAATGGATAGCTCGTTCGAGGACTACCATCATCTAGTTGGGTTTGTGAAGTTTCCTCCATTTTCATCCTCAACCCGAGCTTTGAAAGGAAAAATTATAAAATTTGGTACAAGAGGGAGAAGGGCAAAATTGAACCCCCCTTCTAGCGAACCCCCCTTTAAATACAATTAAAAAATAAAACCCTCTAAAGGGGAGTTCGCTAGAACCCAGTTCTAGTGACACCCCCCCCTTCTAGCAAACCCCATAAAGTGTTTTCCCTTTGAAAATGCATTTTTCCTTCCTCAAACTAATTGTAGACTAGTTTTGTGGGATCACCCCTATACACTCTCTTCACGAAACTACAATGCATTGAAGCAACACAATGCAACATTGTGTCAACACATGTCCCAAATTTATCAATATCACCTAATACATTTTGGCTATGCACTAGAAAGATGAGAATGTGATGTGAAGGTAGAATGTGATGCAATGGGGGAGCGACACATGTATAGGAAGGGTTGAGTGTTTAGAACTTAAGTGACTCAATTACGCACATGCAATAAAGTTGTTTTTAAAGGGACATGCTTAGAGGATGAAGGGGACATCAAATCAGAAGGCATTCAAACTTAGTATTTTGAATAATATTTTGACCAAATTTTAAAAGGTAATGATTCAACCGATGATCTTAGGACAATGAGGCTAGTCAATACATGGGAGTAAAACACATAATTTATTACTTAAAAGACCAATTGTTACCTATTTTAGCTACCATCTCAAACAATTAGAGTTGTTTATGCCTTACAAAGTGAAACAAAAGGTGCATTCTACTCTGCTATTTTATATCAATGTGCATAAAGAAATTATCAAAAGACTACATTATTATATTATGCACATGCAAGCAACAAAGAAGAGTGTGAACAATTGTTGCAAAAGGTAGTCTTTATTGATTATCATAAGTGTATAGTGTCCCACACAAGCCATGGGACTAACTATTTGAATGCAAATAAAGAGAAATACTATACATTTATGGATACATGAAAGAAAGGATGCATATATAAAGAGAGGGGACCCGTCAATGCTTGAATGACAAATCCCAGATGAGTTGTTTTGCATCTGTTGCTGCCTCTCTTGCTTATCCAGTCTTCATTTGTTGCTTTCCCTACTGCTCCAAGAATTCTTGCATGTGAGAGAGAGAGAGTTGGTTAGAGAAATGAAAAATCACCAATCAATACATATGAAAACATCCATAAACATATAACATGATCCTCATAAGCATCAAAATAGTTTGCATACCACATATGTCTAGGAAAATAGAAAGGTTATCAAAAACATCTATTATATGCTCTATTTTTTATCTAACATGTTTGTTCATTGTGCAGGTATAGGTGAAATCTTCATTTTTTTGTTTCATTTGATCACAACATGCGGAGTGAAATGGGCTCCCACAAGGGTTGATCCCAATATGCTACCCTCTAGTTTCTTTAGAGAGTGATAGTTTAATTTTATATCACCAATGCAATCCTTGAAGACAAGTTTCATTAATCATGGTGATATTGATAAGAATATATATCTTATTCTCTCATATTAATAATGATACCCCTTATCAATAGGAACATGACACAAAACTGGTCTACAAAAATTCCATGATGTTTGCAATTTTAATTCCTAAGTACAGGGTCATCATGTTTGTGAAACAGTGAGTACTATTAAGAGTTATCATTAGATACATGAGACAGTTTAACTTAAAGCATGGTTTCCATACTCAACTTTAAAGGACAACATTAGCATAATGAAGATCACACAGCAAGCCCAAAAGAGCAGTGAGCAATAACATTTCTTTTAACAAATAACTATCAGGCTAATAAAACAAGTGATCAAAAGATGAAGGAGGTAGTGTCTAAGTGATGCTCACATTCATCATGTTCATGGATGCGATACCAAATGGCAATGAAATTCAAGTGATAATGTTTATATGCATTGAACAGTTATAACTCAAGGGGGTAAGTGTAATGAATCATGTCATAGAACCTCTAGAAATCGATTGACAACATTATCAAAATTGATAAGAGAAATCATAAATGAAAGACAGTGCTATTGAAGTGTCATCAAAGGAAAGTAATATTGTACCAATAGGGTGCTTTCAAGGTGGTCCCATGCATACCATGTTTTAGGAGATGAATATGAAAGAACATTGTCACTTGGTATTAAACAATATACTCTACATCATAAAGGAACATGAAAAGATTGTGATTTTAACAAGTATGAAATGACTGACCTGTATTGCTTATGCCAAGTGCGCCTATAAATGAAAGAAAAGTGAGCAAGAAACTATACTATGTATCATGAGGTTATTCTACAATGCATGAGAATTAATATGGAAATCATAAAACTATTTGAAGGTAGCCACTGAGCAAGATAAAGGAAAAAGATAAATTGTGCAATGAAAGATACATGGACAATTCAATATAGTGCCCAATACGTATGCTCGGCTTTAAAGACAATGTTAACACATTGATGCAACAATAATGCCATAATAACCTTGCATTCAAGGAAGAACTGCATAAGAGGTCAACAATATATGACAATAGTAGTGAGCAAAATAGTGTCAAATAAAGCACTATACCATAAACCAAGCCTCGGCCAAAGTTAAGGACATGAAGATTTCAATAAAATTGTAGGAGCAGGGGGCTTAAGGTTCCAAACCCCTATGCAAGATATAGAGGTTTTCAAGAGAAAGTGAATACCCATAAATATATGAGGCTGTGGTCACAAGGTATCGAGGGTTTTCTTTCATTTTACCTAAAAAATACCAAAGGAAAGGTAAATATTTGAGTTTACAAAGGTCGAGCTCAAGTAAGAATTGAAAAAATACAAAGTTATGGCTATAGGCCAAGCCTAAATAAAGCTCATGAAAATCACCTAGAATAGGAATGTCCATTCAAGAAAGGACAAGAATGAAAAAAATGGAGTAGAAAATTTCATAAAGGAAGTGATCTTTAGGACAGTATTTCAATGTTTCAAATGAAAATTGAATAATGCTACAGAGTGAGAAAGCATAATGAACAATCGAAGATATAGCTAGAATGACAGGGTTTAAAGGAATGAAGCCTTGGCAATTTGTTTAGCACCCAAAATGGAGAAGAAGATAGTCATCATAGTGAAAAGAAGCTTGACAACAAAGGTTCAAAACAATGAAACCACGGCCTGCAAAAGAGAGATATAAACCCTCCAAAATACCTATTAGCAAAGCTATTTGAAATAAAAATACAAAATGTAGATACACAGCCTGCACTTGGCTATTAACTGTGATTCTTCTTCCAAGAAGATAAAATTCACAAATCTCAAAGTTAAACATGGAATACGCAGAGAACCAAAAGGCATGCTCCAAATTTCAGCTACAAATTCAACTCAAAGACAACATTTCTTCTTTCTTGCAAAAATAGAATGCTTACCAAGCTCGACCTTGATGCACAAGAAACTAATCCTTCAGCAAATCCCTTGAAACCACAAGAAGCATGGTGGCGCCTCAGAGTAGCATGGTGGAACAAAGAAATGAATGTAATGACAATGAGTAGTTGCAATATGTTAGGGTCTCCTTTTACCCTAAGTGACCGACACACTTAGGTATTTTTTTTTCCTATGTTTTAGAAAAAAACTTTTTCAACACAATACCCCATGAGAAGCATGCTTATCATGCTTTTGTATTAAGTGTAAAAATGTAATAAGATAAACATTTACTAAAATGGTGATTAATATATCACTTTATTAAATGTTTTTCTTATTGACATTTGTTTTATGAGTCAAAGGGGGATATTGTTGAAAATTTATGAGATGCCAAGCATATAGGGAGTTGGAGAAGTTATCAAACATGTGGAAAGCAGATAGGGAGGTTGGAGAGGTTACTCAAACTTTGGAGGGAATATAGGCTTGTTTGACTCAGTTTGGATCAAATTTAGGATCTTTTAAAGCATGGATGACTCATGTGTTTTCTTTTCTTGCATCAATTTGAAAATGTAAAAAAAAAAGTTATTTAAGTGATGTTATTATAAATCACTTTAATAGTGTTTTGTATATGAAAGATAGTGGTGTGTTGAACACACCAAAGGTATGAGTCAAAGCAGTTTGGAGACATGGTTGAATAATAATGACTTGTGCCAACCATGTGGGGAATTCGGAGGAGATTGACCAACATGTGGAAACCATGAAGGTTATTTTTTACTGGATTTTTGGAGGGAATGAGAGCATCAGGGGACAATTTCTCATGCTTTTATGATGGGTAAGGACAAGGCTTGAATTTTCTTCACTTTGGAGTCATTTTGGAGGGGTTTTGGGTGCTTTATTTTTGGCATTTATGATGCATACAACCAAGAAGCTTATAGAAGTATGTGTGTGGGGTAGGCTTCAAAAAAGCATAAGTAACTTCAAACAGGAGTTGGGGAAGTTAGTTCTTTCTTCTTTCAACATGTATTATAGCTTATTTTGGAGCTCTTTCAAGCAAAAGACAATAATGTGACTCAATATCAGACATGTACAACAATATGTAACACCTTTTTATCAATTAAATTCAGTGTTTTACCTTCTTTGAAGCTATCTCATTGTGTGTAGTGTGATGATGAATGAATATTCTTGCGAGTTTTGATAATTCCTTTAATGTTTATCTCATTTTAGCAACTTTAGGTAGAAGAAACATATTTTTTGTAGGTTATAAACTATGTAGTGGTTCAAATAGCTACTTTAGTTGTGAAATAACTCTTTTCCTTCAAAAGTGTTAAGAGAACCAAACCTCCTTGCAAAATACTTATGCATTAATATATAAAAATATCTGAGTTGTGTTAAGTTAAGCTGATCTTTTGATAAAATTTTGTGTTCAAACAGTAGTATGGCTTCTCAAAAAACACATTAGGTGCATCACCCTCGTAGGTAGAATTAATTTTATGCTTTTCTTTCTACCCTTTTCTATCACAAGGAGTAGATTAGGTGAGTACCTTAGGAGCCAACCTTCTATGGAGGTTCATTCCAAGTTTAGGCAACCCACAAGCCTAGGAATGTTCCCATGTTTCTCCAAAATTCTAAGTTCTACAACTTAGCAATGGTGCAATTTTTGGAGACAACAGTTTTTGGCATGCTTGGTGGGACAATTTGAATTCTTACAGTCCATAAATTTTCCATTCATTTCTGGTATTCAGTGTGTATACTAGTAATTTATGCTTTTTGAGGCAAGTATAACACACATTTGACAACTCTGGAAAGACTATCTACTAGTTTCAAGAAAACGAAGTGTTGGTATGTACTTATTTTCAAAAAAATTAGGCCTGGTTTTCTTGCTTTACAAGAAATTTCAATGAATTTCCAGCTTCTATAAATGCTCCAATATGTCTACATTTCATGGAGATATGTTCTATCACCCTTCATTTCATGAAATTTCTGCTCATATACCTTATTATTAGCCATATCAAAATGAGCATGTAGTTGTTTTTAGTCCAAAAGCCTTTCCTACATGAGACTATCAATATTCTCCACATGTTTTCCACCCACCCCTGCTCAAGTCTCATGGCAGCCCGTATGTGCTCATAACCATTCCCAAGAAGACCATTTTATTCCAAGCTAGTATGGGTATTTTCAAAATCAATTTCATCAGGTTGACGACATGAGCATAAAATATATACTGTCAAATTTTTAAGAGCAAATGAGGACTGTTGAAAGAGAGCAGGAGATGGAGTGAAAAAAGATGTAATATGGGGAAGATTTTTGCAAGGGATTTGGTTGCAAAAGAAGAGAAGATAAAGCTAGTACTTGCTCGAGCTCAAGAGCTAGAAGCCCAATCAACTCCTTGTGTTCCTAGTTTTAGACCAACATTTCTTGAATCAATGAACCAGCATATGAAAGAAGAGGTTCCCAAGTACAAGTTTGCAAGCTTTAAGCAAAGTAAGCCTCTAGAATCCTCTAGTAAGTCTTCTAAATTTGAAATTCCAAGTTTTAGAGGATTCCATTCAATGCAAGAGAATGTAGTACATGTGCAAAATCAACCGCTTATCTCCCATTTGCAGCCCTTTCAAAGTCCCTTGCCAACTATATCTACCATGGACAACTATGATAAAACTGCTAAGTTGGAAGAGCATGTGTTAACAATCCCAAGCATCAAGGAAAAGCAACAAGGTACAAGAAAAGTGGATGAGGACCAGAAGGAAGAGTTGGCTTACCAAGCCCATCTCCATGACCAAGAGTTGGAGATGTAAAGGAGGCAATATGATGAGGCTATTGCAAGAGAGGTGGCTAAGAAAGAGGAGAAAATGAAAGCAATTCTTGGTCAAGTACAAAAGATGGAAGCCCAATCACCTATTACCTTTCCAAATCCTTTTTTTGAAGAATAAGTTTCCAAGTTCAATATTCCAAGCTTAAAACAAGGTGAACCTCAAAAGCCTGCTAGATTTTATATCCCAAGTTTTAGAGGGCCTCCTTTATTACAAGAGCCTTTACTTGAGCTAATTTATCCTATAATACCTAAAGAGCAGCCTCTTGAAGAATTCATTCGCCTTCAAACAACCCAACAAACTCCACAAGCTTATTCAAGGGTTCCTTTTATATGTCAAGAGAGTTGTTTTAGTAAGCAATCTGTGGTAAAAGGGGAGAAAAACATAGCTGAAAAGTCTTCACTTGATGAGTCTAAACCAAAAATTTTACAGCTGAGTGTTGACTATAATCATTTGGAGCATCAAGGTATAGAGAAAGAAAATGATGTTGAACATGAAGTATTTGATGATTCATTCAATGAACTTCCTTTTTTGGTTGAAGATGAGAATATAGTGTCGGGCCAACAAGATACTAAACAAGAAGCTAAGTATAACCATTTTGGACAACAGTATGAAGAACAAGAAGAGGGTGGTGAAAAGGAGGATGCTACAATATGGTTCAATGAACTCCCTCCTCTTGTTAAATATGATGAAGAAAACCTAGTTGTGGACACATCAGCAATAGCTTTGGAGTAGCAAAAGGATTTTAGGCATTGTGGTGAGTTGTTGGTCTACAAAAATCAATGTGATAATCAGGCCTTCAACCGTGAAGAACATGAAAATAACCAAGTTTTGAATTTTGGGGAGCTTGGGGAGCATAAGTTTCTCATCAAGTTGTACTTGATACTAATTCACAATCCTTGCTAAAGGAAGTAGATCTAGAGGTTCTCATAAGCCTTCAAGAGAGTTGTCATGCTGCTAAGAATATTCTTCTCATGCAAAAAAGTGAAGAAGATTTAGAGGAAGACATGTTTTGGGATGAGCTGGAGGGTTTTTGCTTAGAGCTTGATAACAGACCAACATCTTCTAACTTAGAAAATCAAAATCCAAATGAACAAGAGGAGGAAGTAGCATTGTTTCTTACAAATGAGACAACTGGAAAAATTGATTCCAAGCAACAAAAAGGTGTCAAAGAAGTAGTCTACAAACAAGAAACCAACATGGAGAGTTTTGAATTCACTCTTTCTAGAAGATTCCCAATTAGGAATCTAGCCAGAATGTAGGCCAACAAGAATATTCCTATCTTTCTTGCACGCAAGCATGAAGATACAGCTAAGGAGGAGTAGATTCAAGTCACCTTTCTACCTCATGATAGGAATGTTTTTATTCCATATGAACAAGTTAGTGGGATTGTATATGTTTTTTAGGATATGGTGCAGATGTTTATTAGCCTTTTTTCCATTTGTCATTTTTCATGTAACTGCCAAAAATCATGGCAAACATTGTATATTCTATAGAAAGGGCAGCTATTTCACCCAACCAGAGAATGGTTTCGTTTTAGTTAGTGGTTTTCTTGGTTAGTGTAGAGTAGGGTTAGTTTTCATTTCCTCTAAGTGTTTTTTTGCACAATTAGTTTGTTTTTATTATTTGGTAGGTTGAATAAGTTTTCAAGGTGTCATGGACTGGTCTGATGAGTTACAACAGTATGCATGATTATTTCTTAAGTCTTGTTAGGTTTCTATTGACTCCATGCCCAATAGATAGCTTCAGGAAACTGGTCAAGATTTTTAGCAGACAAACATATGGCAGTGTCACCAAAAATGTTACTTATTTTAGCTACTAGCTCAAAAAGGTAGAGTTGTTTATGTCTTAAAAAGTGAAAAAAAGGTACATTCTACTCTGTTATGTTATATCCATGTGCATAAAGAAACTCTCAAAAGACTACATTATTATATTATGCAAATGCATACAATAGAGAAGAGAGTGAACAATTGCTGCAAAAGGTAGTCTTTATTGATAATCATAAGTGTATAGTGTCCCACACAAGCCGTGGGACTAACTATTTGAATGTAAATAAAGGAAAATACTATACATTTATGGATACATGAAAGAAAGGGTGCATATATAAAGAGAGGGGACCTGCCATTTCCTGAATGATAAATCCCAGCTGAATTGTTTTGCATCTGTTGCTGCCTCTCTTGCTTATTCAGCATGCAATTGTTGCATGCCCTACTGCTCCAAGAATTCCTACATGTGTGAGAGAGAGTTGGTTAGAGCAATGAAAAATCATCAATCAATACATATGCAAACATCCATAAACATATAGCTTGATCCTCATAAGCATCAAAATAGTTTGCATACCATAGATGTCCAAGAAAATAGAAAGGTTATCAAAAATGTCTATCATATGCTCTGTTTTTAATCTAACATGTTTGCTCATTGTGCAGGTATAGGTGAAATCTTTTTTGTTGTTTTGTGTCATTTGATCACAACATGTGGAGTGAAATGGGCTCCCACAAGGGTTGAGCCCAACATGTTTCCCTCTAGTTTCTTTAGAGAGGGATAGTTTCATTTTATATCACCAATGTAATCCTTGAAGATAGGCTTCATTAATCATGGTGACATTGATAAGAATATATATCTTATTAATATGAGTTATCTGATATTAATAATTATACTCCTTATCAATAGGAACATAACACAAAATTGGTTTGCAAAGATTCCATTATGTTTGTAATTTTAAATTCATAAGTAGGGTCATCATGTTTGTGAAGTACTATTAAGAGCTATCATGAGCTACATGAGAAATTTTAACATAATGCATGGTTTCCATACTCAACTTTAAAGGACAACATTAGCATAATGAAGATGACACAACAAGCCCAAAAGAGCAGTGAGCAATAACATTGATTTTAAGAGATATCTATCAGGCTAATAAAACAAGTGATCAAAACATGAAGGAGGTAGTGTGTAAGTGATGCTCACATTGGTCACATTCATGGATTCCATACCAAATGACAGTGAAATTCAAGTGATAATGTTTATATGCATTGAACAGTTATAACTCAAGGAGGTAAGTGTAATGAATCATGTCATAAAACCTCTGGAAATAGATTGACAGTATTATCAAAATTGATAAGAGCAATAATAAATGAAAGATAGTGTTATTGAAGAACCATCAAAGGACAATGATATTGTACCAATGGGGTGCTTTCAAGGTGGTCCCATGTATACCATGTTTCGGGAGATGAATATGAAAGAACACTATCACTTGGTATTAAACAATATACTCTGCATCATAAAGGAATATGAAAAGACAATGATTTTATCAAGTATGAAATGATTAACCTAGATTGCTTATTCCAAGTGCACCTATAAATGAAAGAACAATGAACAAGAAAATGTACTATGCATCGTGAGGTTATTTTACAATGCATGAGAATTCGTATGGAAATCATACAATTTTCTAAAGGTAGCCACTAAGCAAGATAAAGGAGAAAGATAAATTATGCAATGCAAGCTACAGGGACAATTCAATATAGTGCCCAATACTTATGCTCAGCTTTAAAGACAACGTTAACACATTGATGCAACAAGAATGTCATAATGACCTTGCATTCAAGGACGAATTGCATAAGAGGTCAACAATATATGACAACAGTGAGAAAAATAGTGTCAAATAAAGCACTATACCATAAACCAAGCCTCAACAAAAGTTAAGCACATGAATATTTTAATAAAATTGCAAGAGCGAGGGACTTAAGGTTCCAAACCCTTATGCAAGATACAAAGGTTTTCAAGAGAAAGTGAATACCTAGAAATATATGAGGCTATGGTCACAAGGTATTGAGGGTTTTCTTTCATTTTACCCATAAAATACCAAAGGAAAGGTAAATCTATAAGTTTACAAAGGTCGAGCTCAAGTAAGAATGGAAAAAATACAAAGTTATGGCTACAGGCCGAGCCTGAATAAAGCTCATGAAAATCACCCATAATGGGAATGACCATTCAAGAAAGGACAAGAATGACAAAAACAGAGTAGCAAATTTCATAAAGGTAGTGATCTTCAGGACGATATTTTAGTGTTTCAAACAAAAATTGAATAATTCTACAAAGTGAGAAAGTGTAATGGGAAATCAAAGATAAACCCAAAATGATAGGGTTTAAAGTAATGAAGCCTTGGTAGTTTGTTTAGCACCCAAAATGGAGAAGAATACAATCATCACAGTGAAAAGAATCCTGAAAATAAAGGTTCAAAACAATGAAACCACGTCCCGCAAAAGAGAGATATTGTTGAAAATGAAGGTAATTTTGTAGCTTAAAACTTGTAAAACTATGAGATTGTAGATTTAATTAAGTGTTCTTTGTCACAATTATTTGTGTATGATTAATTTGTTTAGATAAATTTTACGAATTGTAGAAAGAGACAAAAGATTGTAGAAGAACGAGACAAGAAGATAGAAGTGACACAACATATACGTGGAGAAACCCTTTTGGGAAAAAACTCCACCACCAGAATCAATAGTGCTTGTATTATTTAACCTTAAAAACAATATTACAATAATACTGTATCAATCCTTATTTGATATGCTTCCTTTGCCTTCAACAATCCTTCTTCACAACCTGCAATAAACTCTCATTGAACTCTCATACACTTTCTACAACACAAGCTATCCATGCATTCCATGTGACCAAGCATGAATCCACACATCTCATGCCATGCTTCAAACCCTCACACATGCACAAGCTCAACCTGCTAACCTACTATAAACTCTGATGCAATTGCTGCAATAAATAGATAATAAATGAGCATTGTAAACTCCAAAGAGTTGATCAAAACAAGAGCACAGAGCTCCTCACAAATATCTATGCCTAGATTGTGCAAGTAGAGTTCCATCATGTAACATGAAGTCAAAACCAAAGTCTCCTCGATTCAGGTGCCCCAAATTGAACACTTAACTGATTGTTGGTCAAGAAAATATCTTCCAAGCTTCTCCTCAAAGTTGGCACCCAAGAATGGGCCCACTTAACCGAGCCTTGTAAATATCTTCTCATGCAAAAGGTGTTAACTCAAAGATGCCAACTTGGGCGCCCAAGGTGGGTCCAAGTCAATCTTAGTTAACTAAAACATATCTCTCCACCAAATAATGCAAACATTATGCATGATTGATCATCCCCACTTAATTGAAAGTATCCACATGTTATCTATCATGCAACTCAAGTCAACTAGCATTCAACTTAAACTAACTAAATGCAATTGAAGATAACTAAACCACAACTAAACTGAACTGAACTCATGTAAATATTAATCCCTAATTTATAGGATCTAAAACATGCATTACTTAAGTGTTATCAATCCTCCAAACAGTTAACTTAAGCAAGGTGAGTTCCACCTTCCATGTGGGTGCCCCATGTGCTCCTATTTTGTAGGATCTCTTCTTGGATGTACCCATATGTTCCTATCATTTAGGAATAATCACAAATGTCAATTTACATGTTCATTTCATTCAAATTTAATCTCTTTCTAATCCTAGTGTTGGGAAACACTTTCCAAGGACTTAGGAGATATGTGAAATATGTTTAGGATTGCAATTAAATGGCATCCTATTCCCAACATATATAAACCCTCCAAAATACGTGTTAGCAAAGTTATTTGAAAAAAAAAAATAGAATGTAGTTGCACTACCTGCACTTGGCTATTAATCGTGATTCTTCTTCCAAGAAGATCAAATTCATAAAGCTCAAAGTTAAACATGGAATACACAGAGAACTAAAAGGCATGCTCCAAATTTTAGTTATAGATGTAGCTCAAAGACAACATTTCTTCTTTCTTGCAAAAATAGAATGCTTACCAAGCTCGGCCTTGATGCACAGGAAACTACTCCTTCAACAAATCCCTTGAAACCACAAGAAGCATGGCGGTGCCTTAGAGAAACATGGTGGAACAAAGAAATGAATGTAATGACAATGAGTAGCTGCAATATGTTAGGGTTTCTTTTTACCCTAAGTGACTGCCACACTTAGGCATTTTTTTTTGCCTATGTTTTAGAAAAAAAAAAATCAACACAATACCCCGTGAGAAGCATGCTTATCATGCTTTTGTATTAAGTGTAAAAATGTAATAAGATAAACATTTATTAAAATGGTGATTAATATATCACTTTACTAAATGTTTTTTCTTAATGACATTTGTTTAATGAGTCAAAGGGGGATATTGTTGAAAATTTATGAGATGCCAAGAATATAGGGAGTTGGAGAATTTATCAAACATGTGGAAAGCAGATAGGGAGGTTGGAGAGGTTAGTCAACCTTTGGAGGGAATATAGGCTTGTTTGACTCAGTTTGGAGCAAATTTAGGATCTTTTAAAGCATGGATGACTCATGTGTTTGCTTTTCTTGCATCAATTTGAAAATGTTAAAATAAAATAAAATTGTGGTGTTATTATAAATCACTTTAATAGTGTTTTGTATATGCAAGATAGTGGTGTGTTGAACACACCAAAGGTATGAGTCAAAGCAATTTGGAGACATGGTTGAATAATAATGACTTGTGCCAAGCATATGGGGAATTCAAAGGAGATTGACCAACATGTGGAAAGCATGAAGGTTGTTTTTTACTAGGGTTTTGGAGGGAATGAGAGCATCAAGGGGCGGTTTCTCATGCTTTTATGATGGGTAAGGACAAGGCTTGACTTTTCTTCACTTTGGAGTCATTTTGGAGGGATTTTGGGTGCTTTATTTTTGGCTTTTTTGTTGCATACGAACAAGAAGCTTCTAGAAGTATGTGTGTGGGGCAGGCTTCAAAAAAGCATAAATAACTTCAAACAAGAGTTGGGGAAGTTAGTTCTTTTTCTTTCAACATGTATTGTAGCTTATTTTAGAGCTCTTTCAGGAAAAATAAATCATTGTGACTCACTATCAGACATGTACAACAATATGTAACACCTTTTTATCAATGAAATTCAGTGTTTTACCTTCTTTGAAGCTATCTCATTGTGTGCAGTGTGATGATGAATAAATATTCTTGTGAGTTTTGATAATTTCTTTAATGTTTATCTCATTTTAGTACATTTAGGTAGAAGAAGCATTTATTTTTTGCAGGTTGTAAGCTATGTAGTGGTTCAAATAGCTACTTTAGTTGTGAAAGAACTATTTTCCTTCAAAAGTGTTAGAGAACCAAACCTCCTTGCAAAATACTTATGCATTAATATATAAAAATATCTAAGTTGTGCTAAGTTAAGTTGAGCTTTTGATAAAATTGTGTGTTAAAACAACAATATGGGTTTTGAAAAAACACATTAGGTGCATCACCCACATAGGTAGAATTCATTTTATGCTTTTCTTTCTACCCTTTTCCATCACAAGGAGTAGTTTAGGTGAGTACCTTAGGAGCTAGCCTTCTCTAGAGGTCCATTCCAAGTTTAGGCAACCCACATGCCTAAGAATGTTCCCATGTTTCTCCAAAATGCTAAGTTTTGCAACTTAGCAAGGGTGCATTTTTTGGAGACAACACGAACAATAGGAACAAACGGTCAACATGAGTTAAAACAAAAGCGCAAGGATATTTTGGAGCTAGAGTTTTAGAAAGGTTTTTGCATAAATAGGAACCCTAAACAAGGTTAGAACAAGCCCTAGCAAAGGAATACACCATTCAAAAGCTCAAAACATGGGTGAAAAACTAGAGGCCAAGGAAAATTTTGAAAGTTCCATTAGTCACATTGTACATATAAGTACAAGGATTGATGTATGCTTGATTCAATCACTATGTGAACTTGGGAATTTGGAATGGAATTGATCCCTATATGGTTTTGTGTGTGTACAATAATAATTTGTATTGATTGGTATGAAACCAACACTTGATGTGAATTTGTTAGATCATTCTATCATAGTTGGACCAAATTGAAGCTTATGTTTAATGAATAATCATGAGTTAAAGTGAGATTAGAGATTGCATACAAAAGGAAAGGATGGTTTCTCTATATTATTGGTTTACAACCTACATAGTCTTTGATTCTCAATTTCTCAAAAGAGATATGTAGGTAGGGTCATCACGAATGAACCCTAGAAGTATTGGGAGCTTACAACTTTCAAGTGTAGGCATATAAGTGGTGGTGTAGCGTCATCACCATCATGATGATTGAAAAAATCACAATAAAAGATGTTTGATGATTGAGCTAATAATTATTTTGCATTGAATTTAAAAAATTAATAAACCAAAAGACAGTTATTATAAAAGGAGAAAACTGACCCATCTTTCTTACTTATATTTTTTTATTTTTTAATTAATATAAATTCTTATAAATTTTTTATCCCCATACATTGTAAATATTTCAATGTTATGAACCAATCTTAATTTCCCTTAAATTTCGACATACAAATTAAATTTGTGTGGCAAACATGAGTACTCTCTTGTGGAAAAGAGAGTTGTTAAAATGGTTAAGGGGAGCTACCTACCAATTGTTTCACAATGAACTCAAGACCACAAAGTAGTACAATGAATAGTATTAGATGTACTCCCAATTTGCTAGTTTTGCTGACCATGCATGTAGTGCTGCTTGGACAATCAACCATTTTTGCTGATGTCAAGTGTATCAAATCTTAATAAATGCTGACAATTCCAATGGTGGTAAAGGCCTATCACTGTTTTCTCTAGTTTTGTAATCTAGTTTATTAGTTATGCTTGCTTGTTCATAACTAATATTGTGCATAAATTAGTGATACATATAATGTAAGTATTTAAAAAGTATAAGCCAATTCATGCCACCAATGACATCAAAAGCAAAATAATGGAATGCACAATTTATTACCATCTTAATGTGGTTACTATGCTTTTGGTGGCTGTTATTCCTTTGTAATTACAATTGCCACCAAACATTTTTACAAGAGAGATCAGAGGAGTCGAACCCGCGCCGATAACAAAGAGGGATCCATCAAAACCCATTTCTGCTACAGTACATTGAAAGATGAGGGCTCAAATAATTTCAAGAGAGGCAGGAATTTATATGGACCGATGTCGCAATAGTTCTTGTCAGCTTCGCACTCACTACCCTGTCTGCTCGTACAAGGCATCTTCTGTAATCGTCTCCATCAGATAATAAAGAGAAACCCATCTGCATCTTCACTGTTTTTTCCAAATCTAAGGCATCCGACTGAGAATTTATGAGAGAATTGAAACAAATGTATCTTCCACTCGCCCCTCCTCTACCCATCTGTTGGTATACACAGACATGGGCTTCTGCTGTCTTGCTTACGTCTGCTGTTGCCAGAACACCATTGTCATACATTTCTCTTGCACCTGCCAAACCAGATTGTTTATTTGTTCAATACTCATTTCTTTTTTCAGTTTTTAGTTTAAGATAAAGCAAATGGCAACAGTACCTTTGAGGTAGGCAATGGAGGATGAGGAATTGGAAGAAGAAAAAGCAGGGCCGGTAAGGAAGGCAGGGCATATGGTCACCATGTTCACGCCTCCCCTTTCTCCCGCCACTCTCCACGCCGCTTTCTCTGCCATTGTCTTTGCCAGTGCAAACCACAACTGCACCCAATTCATTAAACATTGTAACTTTATCTCAAAAGAGGATAAAACAAAATCTCCGATAAATTATTCATTAGATCACACAAAATTTCCTTTCTGATTGGTTTTGTTATAATTGTATATATTTTTCAATCGAATTTTGAGTGTGATTTAAAATATCATTTAAAAATACACAAATAAAGTATGTTTTCAACCATACTGTATAAATAAATTTTAAAATCAGTACTCCAAATAGGACTGGTTCAAATAGGCTTGAAATCTGATTTTTTCTCTACCTTTTTCTCCCTGCACAGATGTGGATCACTCCAACAGTTCTCATCCACCACAAAAGAAGGGGCGGCCCCTTGACTGTGCCAGATACAAGCAGCCAATGAAGATGTAAATACCAGTCTTCTTACAGAAGGTGTCAGTGAACAGGCTTCAACCACCTTCTCCGCTCCTTTCACTTCTAAATTTGCCATATGCTCCTGCACCACAATAGTTAGTACAGGAGCCTTACCAGTTTTCAAATCAGTAGTCAAATTTTATATGGCTTCTTAAGTCATTTGTCTAATAACAGCAATAAGTTTTCCACAATTCATATAATATTCAAAAGAATGTTTTTAAGTATTATTTGTGTATGTTTTTTTATAACATCAATGATCACATTCAATGATTTTTAATCTGAGAAAAAAATTGATCCGAAATATCATAAAATGATGCGTATATTTTTGTATGATATTACTGATCACATTCAATGATCTATCAATAGGAAAAAAAGAAAATGATCTGAAACATCATAAAATAACATACACAATTAATTATCAAAACAATCTTTTGAATACTGGTACAAATTTGAGCATGACATAATATTAGGAGATAAATTTGAGTATTCCTGTGTATGTTTTTGTATGACATTACTGATCATATTCAATGATCTATCATCATAAAAAGAAAATGATTCGAAACATTATAAAAAACATACACAATTAATTTTGAAAACAATCTTTTGAATACTGAAACAAATTTGATCATTA